>CM067322.1:19485349-19731691 GCA_034231615.1 Meghimatium bilineatum
TGATGTTTTTGATAAAGGTATAAATAAAAATTGTACATGTACTTTTTTTAACAATTGCCCATTCTACACACAAAAACAACCTTATTAATGTGAGCAGCACTATGCCTAGTTGTCAAAACACATGTGAAGTTAATATGTCTACAATAAATCAATATTAGGCAGTCATAGGGTCTATGGAAAAAAAATCGGCAAATGGTCTACGGAGCATACAAGTTTGAGATTCGCTGATCCAAACATTGAATATTGTTTACAGTAGATTTTCTATACAGAAAGTTTAACTAGGGCACGAAATTATAGCAGATGATATGAACTTTACTGTATTGCATGCATGTCGTAATGAGAATATTTACATTGCTGTATTTCATTCATGTAGCAAAAAGCGACTAAGGAGGTTTGGAAGTGTTAGAGATATATCCAGGCAAGGGTAACCGGGGGATCGTATAAAGCAATTCCCTAGGTGCGACAAAACATAAAGAAATTTTGTTCGTGTAAAAGGGAGATAATCTTAATCCATATATCGTGTATCCATTCCTTGAGATATGCATCGATATATTCTCTGGAATGTCTTCATAACTTTATAAGGATGACTTAACCCAGAGAGATCTAGAAAAGTTTAATCGCTAAGCCGTCTCAGTGAACAAAGCATGGAAAACAACCATAAGTAGGTAAGAAGAGTCTGAACCACATAAAGAAATAAGAGAAAATCCGTAGATTAAATTCTTCCATCTTTAAATGAAAAATAATTAGTAATCAAGAGATTCAACTAGAACTAAAGGAAGTAAGGCAAAATAAAAATCCCCAAGATTCACAACTGAACATGCCAATCAAAACACTAGCTCACGCAAGTTCAAATCTTAATCTATACATTCTCCACATTCTTAAGTATAATGCGTCTCTACGTCTTATCCAACTACATTCTAATCACCACTCACATCATCTCCACTCGCATCATCTCCACTCGCATCATCTCCACTCACATCATCTCCACTCGCATCATCTCCACTCGCATCATCTCCACCCGCTTCATCTTCACATATCTTCACTCGTCTCTACTTATCCCCACTCATTTCATGCATCTCTACTAATCTGTACTCCTGTCCAATTATCTTCACTTATCTCTATTCTTCCAATCTAATTAGCTTCTATTTAATCCCACTTATCTCCATTTCTCCACTCATGTCTACGTATCTCCACTCATACTTACTTATTTACACTCATATCTACTTATCTCCCCTCATATCTACCTAATATACTTATATACACTCATACTTACTTATCTATATTTTTATCTACTTATCTACACCCATATCTACTTATCTACACTAACATCTACTTATCTACACTCATATCTACTTATATACACTCATATCTACTTATCTACACTCATATCTGCTAAACGCCACTGATATCTACTTATATACACTCATATCTACTTATGTACACTCATATCTAGTTATCTACACTCATATCTGCTAAACGCCACTGATATCTACTTATATACACTCATATCTACTTATGTACACTCATATCTAGTTATCTACACTCATATCTACTTATCTACACTCATATCTACTTATATACACTCATATCTACTTATCTACACTCATATCTAGTTATCTACACTCATATCTACTTATGTACACTCATATCTAGTTATCTACACTCATATATATATATATATATATATATATATATATATATATATATATATATATATATATATATATATATATATATATATACTAATCTACTTATATACACTCATTTCTACTTATCTACACTCATTTCTACTTATCTACACTCATTTCTACTTATCTACACTCATTTCTACTTATCTACACTCATTTCTACTTATCTACACTCATTTCTACTTATCTACACTCATGTCTTATAATCTCCACTTAAATCTACCTACACATCTCTACTAATCTCCACCTGGAAGGTTGACTACTAGATCTCAACAACGTTTTGCTTCCTGGTATGGTTGTAGAGTTTGAAACAACTATTTTTACACCCTGTGCTTTTTCTATACCACTAAAATATTTCTCTTTACCGACTTTAATCAACCTTTATTTCTGATACATTTTTCATTTGCACACAGCGAAGAAAATCGTTGTATGAGATTTCCGTTTGTTTCTCTTTGACAGGAATGGGGTGCTTCTGGGGCGTCGAGAAGAAGTTCTGGGCGCAAGAAGGAGTCTTTTCAACACAGGTTAGTTCAATAAAAAGTACATATTAGGTGTTTTCCATAAATCACGTCAATAATTAGAGGGAAACAGGGTACGAACAAGTTTGACAAGGGGAAGTGAGGGGATGGTAGACAAAAGTTGACATTAACAATAATGTTCTTTCTATACACAATTAAATTGTTTGAATTTGAAACATTTTTCTAATGAGTGTGAAACAAAACATATTAAAAATACTTTTTTCTTATATAAATTTTTTGGTGTGCGGGTGATGGGAAAAAGAGTTTACATGTTACATATATATATATATATATATATACATACCTTTCAGGGCTTCGTAATCTCGTAGTCTATCTGTAATTCATAATGTTTAGAATGATACTACCTGATCGCCTGTAAAGACACAAACGGTTACCATTACCAAGTCATGCGATAGCGTAGAAGTAATTTTTTGCAACACACGGACACGGAATTTGTGTACCCATACTTAGAAAATCGGTCTGGATTTCCGGTAGTGACGTTCGTTGATGGAGGGTGTGTCTGGGTCATTCCGTCGATCGTTGGTTTAATCAACTAACATCGTTTAGCCCAGACCGATTTGTTTAACAGAAGGCAGTTCATTCCAATTCTTTTTTCATTCAAACGAATTATTTTGTGTCAAACTGTATTACAACATCGGATATTACAAAAATTATGGACTTCACTAATTCACCTAACGAAATTACTTTAAATGGACAACAACTTGAAAAAGTACACAAATTCTCCTATCTAGGAGGCAAATTAACACTCGAATGTGATGTCATGTCAGAAATTACAACTCGCATTGCCCTAGCATCAAGTGCATTTAACAGACTGTCTAATATCTGGAAGTCAAAGTCAATCACCACACGCACGAAAATGCGCTTATTTAATTCCTGCGTTATTCCGGTGCTATCATATGAATGTGCGAACTGGAAAAGCTCTTATTTAATTCCTACGTTATTCCGGTGCTATCATATGAATGTGCGAGCTGAAAAAGCTCTTTATCTTCAGAAAAAAAATTACTGAGTTTCGAGAACAAATGTCTTCGTAGGATAACTAACACCCATTGGAGTGAATTCAAATCGAATGATAAAATCAGAGAAGAGACACATTAAAATTTCATCACAGATGTTATCAGAAAACTCCGTTGGTCCTACATCGGTACATGTCCTACGCGCAGACACCAACAGAATACACCACCAATCTCTTGAATGGATATCTACAGGCAAAAGAGCAAGGGGTAGACCAGATGAAACACTCAAAAGAACAAAGAGAAAGTAAAACAACCAATATTCATACTATTAAAGAACTGCACAGAATAGCTTTGAACAGACAGTATTGGAGAGATCTGACCTCTGTCATATGCGCTAACTTCAGCGCAATAGGAAAATAATGAATGAATGAATGAATACTCAGAAAATATTTTCCGAAGCAAATTCAGAAGTCTAGTGACTTCCGGAAACTTGATGGTCAAAGGTTATGATTGGTCAGACATATACATTTGGGAGTCTAGCAACTTGATGGTCAAAGGGGTGTGATTGGTGAGACATAGATTTTAACTAAATGGTGAGAAATAAAAATAAAAATGGAGTTAATCTGTGTGTCATGTGACGTATTATCTCTAGAACTTTGTCTTGAAACTTAGAACTTTTAATAAACTCCTTGAACCCTTACTGTCGTGGGCTATGCAGCTTGCGTTTTCCAACGCCGTATTCATGTTATCTTTAATGTCGTCAGTCCAACGTCTTCTTGGTCTGCCTTTCCTCCTCTTCCCAGGTGCCCTGTCCTCCATTATTTATCTTTCTAAACTGTTGTGTCTCTTTATATGACCAAACAGGTGTAGTTTTCTTTTTGTTATTGTGTTTTGTAACCAACACTCTGAAATCTTCAATGTGTTTATAATATCTGAGTTTCTCTTTTTTTCCTTCCATGATATTCTAAGTATCTTTCTGTAACAGTTCATCTCAAAGGCGTTGATTTCTTTGCCGCTGTTATACTTAGGGTCTATGTTTCACAGCCGTATGTTGTAACCGGAAAAAAAAAAATTCGTAGGATTAGCATTTTCATTTCTATTTTGTTGTTTTTCCATATGTTTTTCAACCATGTTATTTTGCAATATGCCATTGCCAATCTCTTCCTTATTTCTGCCATGCAGTCTCCTTCACCGTGTTTGCTCCTAAGTATTCAAATTTATCCACACATTCTATCTCGATATTGTCTATTCTGAATTGTGGTTGTTGTGTTGTTATATCTGTTGACATGAATTCTATTTTTTTGCGCGTTTAAATATAAGTTTGTGATTCACTGTATTTCTTTGTGTTCTGGATTAGTTGTTCCATTCCCTTTATATCATTTGAAAGAAGCACAGATAATCTACATTAGAGTAATCAGATTTGAAATATTTACTTGTTTGCTCCCTTTAAATTGCAGCCGCATTTCTGCATGGCGATATGGCCAAGGTTAGATGATGGTTGCCAAAAAATTAGCAATCTTTCTTGCCAACATTAAAGCAAAATATGGCAAAAATTTCATAATTCTCAACTGATGTATAAACAATGCTTAAATCATTCTGAAAGCACATTTGATTGAGTGGAATTCAATTGCTAGCTCTAATTCCAATAACTGAATTTATAAGATAAAATTGCACAATGCTTTTTAAAGAGTGTCCATAAATTATGTCAACAGTTGTTTGCCATTTTTGTACCTCCTCCCCCTTTCAACAACAGTCAAGAATTCAGGGAATCTCTGAAAGTTTATCCCCCCTCCCTCTGCTTAATTATGTCTGCTCAAATAAAACAAAATATTCGCAAGTAAGAACAAAGAAAATCTACATAATTTGTTTTACATTTTGAACAAAAAATTATATTTCAATCAATTTATTTGGTGCAGAAAAACAGTATTGTTGACTTTACCTTCTGTCAACTCTCACTCCTTGTCAGAAATGTTATACATCTTCAGACGCCCACCCCTTGTTAACATGTGTTAAACCTCTTCTGACATAATTTGTAGACAGCATCGCAGTTAATTTTGACAAAAGTTACAAGAGCAACAATATTACCAACAGTCATAGTTGCTGGTGTCATTCGATTTCTTATTTTTTTTTAAAATAAATTTTAATAAGAGAACACGAAAAATGAATACATTTTCACATTTTCCACAAAATAAAAAAATATTAAAACGCAAATGTTATGGCCAGTGACATTTAAAATACCAATATGGCAACCTTGGTTAGATGCAGTTAGCTCTATTGAAAGTCAAGGACTTTAAATGCAGCAGAAAATTATGAATTTTGTGTTTGAACTGTCTCGAATGTATTTGCGCAAATATTGTTTGTGATCCAATCTATTTTTTATAAAGGAATAACCCATCATCAGTGCACAAATACCGTAGTACCAGCGAAGGTCCTCATATACTTTATTTTAGTGATAGCGTATTACATGTAGATATTTGTAAGTTTCGTTTTTGTTTTGTTTTCATAGACGCTGTCTTGTCATTACACTCTTATCGATTTCTAAATTGCTAGAGGATCTTTCAACAAGATCAATTTATTTACGGTACCTTTAGGATAATTGTCTTACGTACGCTATCTTCAGGATTAATGTCTTTCTCAAATTGTTTCCTTATTTGTGACTCGTACTTAAGATGTTCTGAGTGAGGGGCTAGTGTCAAACCTCACTGCTATAACGAACTCCAAATTTCAAAGAGTGAATCTTCAAATCCTGCTCGATTAGAACTGCACAAATGCAGGCCACAAAGTAAGTGTACGTAACCAGATGACCACATGGCTATATGAATGTATACTTTCAAACATGTGCTGTAGGGAACTGAGCACCACTAGGCATCATGTGTGCATGCGGATACTCTGACAAAAAACTAACTAACGAGTCTACCATGTTAGTTGTATTCAAGAATCTGTTTTGAGGGGTATTCTCGCGCTCAAGTTGGATTTGTCAAGTCTGAGAAGCAAAGCTATCACAGCCATTGCTTTAAACTATTGCACAACGTATTTCGTTCTCTGGTCTATATGCTGCTAATCTGCAGGAGTTTGAGAATGAATGAAGTAGGGAGACCCATAAGTGTTCAGTCCCACACAGCACATGGCGATGAGTATGTATGTTGATAGTTCAAGCCATGCACTGATTTATCCTGCACATAATCCTCCACATTTATCATCCTTGCCAGCGTGTTGCTGAAGCCCAAATGGGAAGTAAAGACTAGCGACACTGCAACTTGCATGAATATTTTAGGACACAACTAAGGAGGATTTGGGGTGAAAATGGCTGTCACATTCCATTGCTGGTCAGTTACACAGAAGTCATGCTGATCTGATGAGTCTAGCTGCAAGTCATGCTTGTCTGATGAGTCTAGCTGCAAGTCATGTTGGTCTTAAGAGTCTAGCTGCGTCATGTTGGTCTGATGAGTCTAGATGCAAGGCATGGTGGTCTGATGAGTCTAGCTGAAGTCATGCTGGTCTGATGAGTCTAGCTGCAAGTCATGCTGGTCTGATGAGTCTAGCTGCAAGTCATGCTGGTCTGATGAGTCTAGCTGAAGTCATGCTGATCTGATGAGTCTAGCTGCAAGTCATGCTGGTCTGATGAGTCTAGCTGCAAGTCATGTTGGTCTTAAGAGTCTAGCTGCGTCATGTTGGTCTGATGAGTCTAGATGCAAGGCATGGTGGTCTGATGAGTCTAGCTGAAGTCATGCTGGTCTGATGAGTCTAGCTGAAGTCATGCTGGTCTGATGAGTCTATCTGAAAACTATGATGATCAGATGAAAATGGCTGAATGTCATGCTGGTCTGATGAGTCAGGTAGAAAGTCATGCTGGTCTGATGAGTCAGGTATAAAGTCATGCTGGTCTGATGAGTCAGGCTGAAAGGGGCAGAATATCGCAGAAGCAAGCTGTAAAGGAAACACAAGTATTCTGTTCTCTAGTTTACATCTTGCTAGCCTGCAAGAGTGTGAGAAAAACGCACAAGAAATGTATTGTCCTGCCTTGCTTGTTCCACGCTTAATTATACATTCATGCCGCCATATGATAGATGATTCGTCCTCCATTGCAGCACCTTATTCGTGTAAGACGAAATACTGTTTTGGAGATCTCTTCTTTGAACATATCTAAAGTATCCACACAAATGCCTTTGTCAACAGCAGGTCAATGTTTGTTCAGTAGATGAGTTCAAAAGTCAACAGCAGGTCAATGTTTGTTCAGTAGATGAGTTCAAAAGTCAACAGCAGGTCAATGTTTGTTCAGTAGATGAGTTCAAAAGTCAATAGCAGGTAAACATTATAACTCACACAGTGTTCGTAGTTTCTCCATGGTTAGTATATTAGTTCAATTCCCAGCTAAAATTGAAATATTTTAAAATTCATCCTCATCATTATCAGGTGCCATGCCGGCTGGCGTTAGCGGTCATGACTCTCAACAGCTCTCTGTTTCCAGTATTATGTATCAAGATCGTTGTTGTTTCCTTGTCGTGCCAGGTTGTCAAACTTTCTAATATTTTCTCACATTGTCGTCCTATGTCTCTGTTGCCTTCAATTTTGCTGTTGTGACTATGTTCTCCAAACCTGCATGTCTTTATGAGTGGCCAAAAACAGAAGATTGCCTTTTTCTTATTTTATTGATTAAGGTCCGTTTCGCAATTGACTCTTTCAACACCTCTTCATTAGTTTTTCTGGCAGTCCATGGTATTCTCATCATTCTTCTATGATTTTAAAATTACCAACGGTATTTAGGTCAACTCAGGCTAAGGAAATGAATACCAGATCTTATGTGAAGGTAAAGACAGCGTGTGTGATGGTGATCACATTGTACGTTGTTCTGCTGTTGGAATACAAGTCCGTACACCCCGACACACTTCAGTTGTGAATACGGTAAACTGTATACCACGACACACTTCAGTTGTGAATACGGTAAACTGTATACCCCGACACACTTCAGTTGTGAATACGGTAAACTGTATACCCCGACACACTTCAGTTGTGAATACGGTAAACTGTATACCCCGACACACTTCAGTTGTGAATACGGTAACTGTATACCCCGACACACTTCAGTTGTGAATACGGTAAACTGTATACCCCGACACACTTCAGTTGTGAATACGGTAAACCTTACTTACTCCTTACTTACATTCCTGTTTTGAACTTTCAGGCTGGCTATTCTGGAGGATACACTCCCAATCCCACATACAAGGAGGTTTGCACTGGACAAACAGGTCACGCTGAGGTTGTGAGAGTCATTTACGATCCGCATAAAACGAGCTATGGCGCGTTATTACAGGTAAGACAGTATCAATATTAGTGTATCATTCATGAATTACTACAGGTAAGAAAATATCATACTTACTATATCATTTATGAATCAATACAGGTAAAAATTTATCATAATTGAATATAATATATAAATCAATACAGGTAAGAAAATATCATAATTAGTATATTATTTATGAATCAATACAGGTAAGAAAATATCATAATTAGTATATCATTTATGAATCAATATAGATAAGAAAATATCATTCTTACTATATAATTTATGAATCAATAGAGGTAAAAATTTATCATAATTGTATATAATTTATTAATCAATACAGGTAAGAAAATATCATAATTAGTATATCATTTATGAATCAATACAGGTAAGAAAATATCATAATTAGTATATCATTTATGAATCAATACAGGTAAGATAGTATAGTAATATACTAAGAATAAGAAAAATAACTTGGAAGACAGAAATTTGTTTGTGTAACCTGAAGAACAAGATGATGATGAAATAGTCTGTTTAGCTTGATTCTTGATTAGAAACTGGCTTCACAGCACGTGGAGCATTCCCATAAGTGTTCCACCCTCCGTTCCAGCACCCATCCCAGTGTATGTAGATTCAGAGTCCCAGTCAGGTGTTGATTGTGTGATCTTCGGGACTTTCCAAAAAAATTACTTTTCCTTCCCTCATCTTTAGATACTCCCATTTCTGACATTATCTGTATGTGTACGTTCTCAGCCTCATTGACATCATCTTCATCCTGAAATATATTTATTACTGCCTTGATCAAGTATGCTTTATTTCTTCTCAGCATTGTACCGTCTATCTCCGCATTGCCTGCCAACAAGTGACCATTTAGCTATGAGCAGGCAGCTCTTGACAATCCATGGCCAATTCTGTCAAATGCGGAGACTCGAAGACATGGTTGTGTAAGAGGGATTTATGTATACATGTTCAGTCCCCGAAGGCGGAGATTCTAGTGAACTAGTATCACTGGATTACAATGTCCTGCAAGGAGCATAGCTCACACATCTAGACAAACTATCTCATCACTCTTCCATGAGATTTGCTAACACATCGGTAGTGATGGCACATCTACCATTCACCGTCACATAGGATTCTGTCACAAAAGGACAGAGGGGCAATCTCCGTTAGCCTGCATCACTTTGTCATCCGTGAGGATGATTTGATAACAGACAAAAGTAAGAAAATCGAAACAAGATGTGATAATGATTTTGTTGATATAAGACAAAAGTAAGAAAATCGAGACAAGATGTGATAATGATTATGTTGATATAAGACAAAAGTAAGAAAATCGAGACAAGATGCGATAATGATTTTGTAACATGCAATATGCCTTCTCAGCATATCCCCCCTAACTTCAATTAGTCGTCTCCTACAATATACGTGACAATAAGGCAGTGACACTATTCTTTGCTCCATGAACTGTAACTACAGGCCGCATTTGCAACAAGGGCGAAAGAAGATTCTTTGCTCCATGAACTATAACTACAAGCCACAGCTGCAACACGGGCTAAAGAAGTAGAAGGAAAAGAACATGGAAGACAACCATCTGTTTGTGTAGCAAGAAGAAGAAGAAGAAGAAGAAGAAGAAGAAGAAGAAGAAGAAGAAGAAGAAGAAGAAGAAGAAGAAGAAGAAGAAGTGCTTAAGACAGGGTAGAATTTGGAGACATGCTCAGAGATCATCAAAATTCTTCAGTCATTAACTTGATGATTATTTACCCATTGTGACGTAAACACGAGAATAATTTGTTTACTTGATTTTCTGGGAAATTAAACTTCATGATATTGTCATCTTTCAGGTATTCTGGGAAAAGCATGACCCTACTCAAGGTTACCGTCAAGGCAGAAGCGTAGGCACCCAGTACCGATCTGTAATCTACACTTTCAACAACGAGCAACAAACAGAAGCGGAAGAAAGTAGAACAGAATACAGTAAATCCTTGATCAGAGAAGGTTTGGAACCCATAACAACTGAAATTTTACCGGCTGGAGAATTTTACTACGCTGAAGATTATCACCAGCAGTACTTGGACAAAAACAAAGATGGCTACTGTGGGTTGGGTGGAACTGGCGTCCCGTTTCCCAGATGTATAACACAGAAGAAATATTAGTGAAATTGGATATATTTTATCTTTTTAAGTTCATATTTCAATTTCTTCTCGAGCACAGGTCTTCAATAAACTTCTTCCATCAGTTACCATAGCTAGTATTCCATGAGAAATGGAGTACCCAGGGGGCGCTTAAGGGGCACCAAAATAGGATACAACTAAATTAATCAAAATTGACAATGTTACAAAGATTTAATAATGCTTTATGTTTGATGTCAGAATAACTTCCATGATTGATGATTCCATGATTGCCCTCTGCAAATCATCGTATCTGCGTCGACTATTGAAAAACACTCTAAAAGCAAAGCAAAACACAGTGCACATATCACCGCACATAAAACAGTAGAAAACTAAAATCAGAACACAGAACATTATCTAAAGAAGCCAATGAGGCATGACGTTTCAAAACGAAGCAACAAGTTTTTAAAGTAACCATTATTTATATAATTGTTTCGTGTCTTACCGTTACCTATATAATTGTTTCGTATCTTCATAAACTATATAATTATTTCGTGTCTTACCGTTACTTATATAATTGTTTCGTTTGAAGCTTTTCTTTTCGTTGGGACTAAATCAAATATCACACTAAATAATAATACTATCAGACCAGTTATAAGTGGAACGAAGTGGAGAAAGTCCTCTGCTTGTAGGGGCACCAGATTATAAGTTTCGCTAAGGACGCCATATACATTAGATATACCACTGTCCAGGAGTACTTATCCCTCTCATTGCCGTTTTCAACTATTTTCTCTGCTTTTATCTCTCCAGTTTCTCTATCTTTCCTATTATCCTGCGGGTACCAGAACAATACTCATCTTATAATAACTTTACTGTAATTTTTAAAAAATGGATATAACTATATAAACATAAATTATTATGACCATTATTTTTATAATCAAGAACCGATTAACTAGCAAATCATATAGCCAGACATATATCTACATTATTTCATAATAATACATATACATAAAAATAATGATCAAATTCAATTACAAATATTTGGTTTCATATATGACCATACAGTTCACTTTGTGTTTTATACATCGACCATACAGTTCACTTTGTGTTTTATACATCGACCATACAGTTCACATTGTGTTTTATACATCGACCATACAGTTCACATTGTGTTTTATACATCGACCATACAGTTCACATTGTGTTTTATACATCGACCATACAGTTCACATTGTGTTTTATACATCGACCATACAGCTCACTTTGTGTTTTATACATCGACCATACAGCTCACTTTGTGTTTTATACATCGACCATACAGTTCACATTGTGTTTTATACATCGACCATACAGTTCACATTGTGTTCACATTGAAGAAGAAGAAGGTGAGGAAAGAGAAGAATGTTAAGAAGAAAAAGAAAATGAAGAATAACAAAAGAAAAGGTGAAGATGAAGAAGCAGAAGAAGGCGAAGAAGCACAAGAAGGTGACGACAGAAGAAGTAGGCGAAGAAAAAGAAGATGATGATAAAAATAAAAGTGAGAAGAAGAAAAGGTGAGAAAGATGAGGGTGGTGAAAATAAAGAAGAAGGTGAAGAAGAAGACAGTGAAGATGAAGTCGGTGAAGAAAAAGACGAAGAAGATTGTACTGATCAAATTGACAGTGAGTGAGAAGAAGAACAGGAAGAAGAGTTAGATGAGAAAGAATGATTCAAAGAAGAGTTAGAAGATGAGAAAGAATGATTCAAAGAAGAGTTAGAAGATGAAAAAGAATGATTCAAAGAAGAGTTAGAAGATGAAAAAGAATGATTCAAAGAAGAGTTAGAAGATGAAAAAGAATGATTCAAAGAAGAGTTAGAAGATGAGAAAGAATGATTCAAAGAAGAGTTAGAAGATGAGAAAGAATGATTCAAAGAAAAGTTAGAAGATGAGAAAGAATGATTCAAAGAAAAGTTAGAAGATGAGAAAGAATGATTCAAAGAAGAATTAGAAGATGAGAAAGAATGATTCAAAGAAGAGTTAGAAGATGAGAAAGAATGATTCAAAGAAGAATTAGAAGATGAGAAAGAATGATTCAAAGAAGAGTTAGAAGATGAGAAAGAATGATTCAAAGAAGAATTAGAAGATGAGAAAGAATGATTCAAAGAAGAGTTAGAAGATGAGAAAGAATGATTCAAAGAAGAATTAGAAGATGAGAAAGAATGATTCAAAGAAGAGTTAGAAGATGAGAAAGAATGATTCAAAGAAGAGTTAGAAGATGGTGAAGAAGAACAAAAAGAACATCAAGTAGAATAAGAGTATAAAAAACTACGAAAAGGAGAACAATAACATGAAAAAAATAACAAAGACATGAAGGACGATAAGAACCAGAACAAAAGAAAATAAATAAGAAAATAAAGATAAGCAAGACAAGATGAAAAAAAATCGCTCGTGTGTTGCAGAGGCCCGAAAGGGGAGCAAAGAATAGCAACACTGTTTAC
The DNA here is from genome assembly GCA_034231615.1 of Meghimatium bilineatum. Taxonomy (NCBI): domain Eukaryota; kingdom Metazoa; phylum Mollusca; class Gastropoda; order Stylommatophora; family Philomycidae; genus Meghimatium; species Meghimatium bilineatum. The sequence goes on from CM067322.1 coordinate 19,498,394, forward strand.
CTTCCACGCATGTCGTAAAAGACGACTAAGGAGGTTATGAGATGCAGTTGGCTGTCCCATCCCATATAGGGTCAGTTACCCAAAGCCATGCTGAAGTCGGATGTGTCAAGCTGAAAGGCGCAGATATCGCAGAGATGCAGTAAACCATGACACAACGCATTCCGTTCTCCGGACTATATCTTGCTAATCTGCAGGAGTTTGAGAATGAAGGCAGAAGAAGAAGAAGAAGGAGAAGATGAAAAAATAACAAGACAAAACAAAGATGAAACGAAAATGAAGAAGAAAATAGCAAGAAGAACAACAACAAGAACATGAAGCAGAACATAAAGAAGAACAGTATACAGAACAGGAAAAATGAGAACAAGAGCATATAGACAAACAAGAAGAGCAGAAGAAAGAACAAAAAGAAGAACAATAAGAAATATAAGAAGAATGCTAAAGAAGATGAACACAAAGAAATATAGGAAGAACATGTAAGAAAACAATAAAATATACCAAGAAGAACAAATGCATGAAGAAGAAATTAAAGAACGCGAAGAGAAGGGAAAAGACCTAGAAGAAGAAAACATTAAAAAATCAAGAAGAACAAACTAGAACACAATGAAAACATAACAAGAACAAGTTTAAGAAAATAAAAACAAACAAAATTAACAAGAAGATGAAGAACATAAATGAACAAAACGAGGAAGAAGAAGAAAATGAATAGGTAGAAGAACATGTAAAAAGAACAAGAAAACAAAAACAAAATTAGAAAGAACAAGATCAAAAGGGAGAATAAGAAAAACGATAAGATGATTGCCAAGAAGAAGAACAAAAGAAAGAAAAATAAGAAGACTAAGAACTAGAAAAATCGAAGATAGATAATTATTGTAGAAAAACATCGACTTGTGATACTAAACAAGCTAGATTTAATGTCGGTAACGTCAAAGTCTATACTTGTATGATTCTATTTGTATCCTTGATATTTAGACAAGATTGAGAGAAAAGATGTCATTACGTGTGGTTAACTTCACAAGTGATGAGATATCAATGTGTTTTCTATTTGTTAAGTCAAAAACAGTGAAATGGAGAGTTATCGACGTAGTTGTTGCTGTGGTGGTAGTCATGCACGTAAGCTGTGGATGTTTGACATTTACTGATGGATGTCTTATTTATTTAGGGAAGAAGGAGCATGCTAGATGTGTATCTTTGACGGGAGATGTTGGAGATAAACATAACAAGATGTCGTTGTGTATCTTTGACGGGAGATGTTGGAGATAAACAAAACAAGATGCCGGTGATTAGTAAATGTTTATGGATCACATCGTTAGGACAGTAAGAAGATGTAATAATAATAATAAAACCCATAACCCATCAGGGTCGCAGCGGTGTTACATTGAGATATTTGATGCAGAAAGATCTCCACGTAGCGGTGTCACATTGAGACATTTGATACAGAAAGATCTCCACGTTGGGGTATCACATTGAGATACTTGATGCAGAAAGATCTCCACGTAGGGGTGTCACACTGAGACATTTGAAGCAGAAAGATCTCCATTCATTTCTATCTTCCACCATTTGAATGTGTTTGGAAGCTTCACATTCTGTCCAGTCCTTGATATTATTCAGCCAAGTCTTCTTCTCACAACGTCGTTTACTTCCTCCGTCCATAGTACCTTAAAGAATATCTCTTGTCATCGAACAATGTCTCATCACGCGCCCGTACTATCGGAATTTATGAAGTTTCACGATTGTTAACAGTGGTTCTTGGAAGAGCTTCTTGTTGACCAGCTAATACATTAATTCTATCATGCACAAAAACATTGCACAAATACTAATTGGAAAGACTTCAAATCAATTGACATACTAAGAGAGGAAACAAAACAAGAATATGTGACGAACATCATCAGAAAACGCCACTGGACATACATCGACCACATACGTAGAATAAAGGAAGACAGAATTCCACGACAAGTCTTCATGTGGACACCAGACGGGAAAAGAAAACAGGGAAGACCAAAAACAACGCTCAGAAGAACATTTATGAATGAATTAAAATCAACAGACATAAATGCACAAGACCTGCAATCCCTGGCAACTGACCGACAGGCATGGAGAACTATGATATCCGTCCTATGTGCCAAACTTGGTAAAAGAGGAACTGACTGACTGACAAAAACATTGGTCTTATATTCTCGGTAACAGATACCTAACATATATATCATATTTAAACACCTTGATTCTTCTAATGTAATAGTGTTATCCACAGATACATAAAAACTAACGTAGAGGTGTTGAAGGAGTCAAATGCGAAACGGACCTTAATCAACAATATACGAAAAAGACAATCTTCTTTTTTTGGCCACTTCATGAGACAGGCAGGTTTGGAGAACATAGTCACAACAGGCAAAATTGAAGGCAACAGAGACAGAGGGCGACAACGTGAGAAAATATTAGCAAATTTGACAACCTGGCACGGCAAAGAAACAACAACGACCTTGATACATAATACTGTGAACAGAGAGCTGTGGAGAGCCATGGCCGCCTACGCCAGCCGGCATGGCACCTGATGATGATGATACACAGATACAAATCAATGTAGATTAATATAAATCTGCATCACAAGCTTCAGGATAATACAAATGTATACAATTAACTGTCCGAGATAGTCAATGGACTTGGTCAAGAATTATTGATTTTCCGGAGATAAAGCTGCGATCATTATGTGAAACAGTGTCTATTATTTAGAGAGGTCAACTTCATCCGAATCAATACGATTCCACTGGCCAACATACAAGCTTACACCCTGGGCAGTACACAACTGGGGACAAAACTAAAATGTAGTCTGAAAACGAGTGTGTTCTGACGACATGCGCAAAGTTAACACCTTCACAGAAGAAATTATCTAAAAAAGGTAATTTTATCTGACTATAACGGATGTGTTGGGTCGACAATCACAAAGATGGCATGCTCCCTGTAATTACCTAAACAAGGTACTTTAATTTTGTTACAACAGATGGATTGGGTCGACAACCCAAAAAGTGGCATCTTCCCTGCAATTACCTACACAAGGTACTTTAATCTTGTTACAACAGATGGATTGGGTCGACAACCCAAAAGGTTACATCTTCTCCGTAATTACCTACGAAAGGTAATCGCATCTAGCTAAAACACAACACAAACTTCTAAGCCAGCTGTCAAATAATTCTTTTGTCCGATTTCTGGACCATTCTGCAATGATGGCACATCAACATTACCTGTCACCTAGGAGTCTTCAACAAAAGCACAAGGGTATAATGTCCGATGGAAGTTATTCTATTATGTTAAGTTATCACAGCTGTGGACGTGATCCTAATATGTCACGTCAGAGCTATGGAGTGACCCCAACATGTCATGTCAGAGCTGTGAACGTGATCCCAACATGTCACGCCAGAGCTGTGAACGTGATCCAAATATGTACGCCAAAGCTGTGGTCGTGACCCCAATATGTCACGTCAGCTCTGTGAACGTGATCCCAACATTCACGCCAGAGCTGTGACTATAAACGATAATGTAGAATGTGTTCGAAGCACTACCTCCGAATTATTACGGAGCCGTAGATACGTTTTCAGTAAGCAAGGAGGGGGGAGGTATACCTAAACAAAAAAGGCTATTCTACCGTTTTCGTGTGAAATTTCCTGTTCTTAATGAGAAATTTCATGAATATTTTGCGATAAATCGTTAAGGAATGAATTTAACCCACTTATTTTTCTACATACATAGTACTGAGAGTCATGACCTGGTTGATCCACTTCCCCAACACCTCCCTCCCATAATCCCCGTGCATACGGGCGTACATACTTCTAACTAATGAAACAACCAATTTGAGACCTTCGACTTCTATAAGCTAGAAGGAGCGACAAGAGAAAAAAATGGTAAGCAGTGGACGACATTTAATCGATATAACAGCGCCTGGAATCACATATTTACATATATATTTACGTCATTTATTAAGATTTCAGATGGCGACCATATTGAACAGGGGGACGTTACTTTGTTCTGCTAGTAAGATCACATCGAAAGATAACATTATAGGGTAATTTATCTCCCTTATGTTTTACAACTTCGATAGTAATAGCAGTCCATCGCGACGATGATAACAACAGTTTTGTAATTGTGATGTGCATCTCTATTCTCTGATGTGGGCGACAATAGCTAGTAAGTTAAATTCTGGCATAAAATCCCCTGCAACATTTTGGACACTTATAGTTAGTAAATTCTGGAATAAAATCCCCTGCAACATTTCGGACACTTATAGTTAGTAAATTCTGGCATAAAATCCCCTGCAACATTTTGGACACTTATAGTTAGTAAATTCTGGCATAAAATCCCCTGCAACATTTCGGACACTTATAGTTAGTAAATTCTGGCATAAAATCCCCTGCAACATTTTGGACACTTATAGTTAGTAAATTCTGGCATAAAATCCCCTGCAACATTTTGGACACTTATAGTTAGTAAATTCTGGCATAAAATCCCCTGCAACATTTTGGACACTTATAGTTAGTAAATTCTGGCATAAAATCCCCTGCAACATTTCGGACACTTATAGTTAGTAAATTCTGGCATAAAATCCCCTGCAACATTTCGGACACTTATAGTTAGTAAATTCTGGCATAAAATCCCCTGCAACATTTCGGACACTTATAGTTAGTAAATTCTGGCATAAAATCCCCTGCAACATTTTGGACACTTATAGTTAGAGCTACCAGAACTAAGATATGCTGACGATACAACTTAATTAGCACACAGTCAAGCAGGTCTCTAACACCTCATAAGCTCCATTAAAGATGGAACGGACCTGGTTCAATTATCGTTAGCTGTAAGAATTATTTTCATTTATCCTCGTGCTTCCTACTTGATTTTACTTGGATACGATATTATTTGAAGCAACTTTGTTCTGTCTCTAAGTTATTTATCTTTACAAGAAGGCCGTTAGGTCCATTGTAGTGTAAATGTTCTGTGCTTGCGTTCATGTGGATATTTAATTACTTGTACGAAATGTTCGTTGATGTTGTAATCGTTCTTGACTCGATTGGTCCGTTCCATTGACTTGAGAATACAGGTTGAATGTCTTGAAGAGATCACATCTTTTATTTGGGAATGGGGTTGGTCAAGTACGGTAAACATATTTGCTTGAGTTGCAAGGCGATTTAGTGTCGCTGTAAGAATTATTGTCATTTATCCCCATGCTTTTATTTTTCCCCCTTGAATTTATTTGTTAAAGACAATGATAAAAAACAAAACCTATTTCTAAATGGAAACAAGACCGAGATTAAAACCACTAGCAAGTTCTCAATGAGTAACGGTTATTAGAAAGAGTCACCAGTTTTGAATACATTGGTTCTCTTATCAACAGTAACGGTGATTGCTATGAAGAAGTCAGAAGGACGTTGACTATAACGATGAAGAAGCTGATACAGTGATAGTGTGTTAGTCCTCATCCAGTAGGACTCCATTACCTGTCTTTCACGTGAGTATTATTTTCAATTATGTTCTACTAGCAGTACCACCTTCTATTGCTCAAGATCAACATAAGTTTCGAATGGCTGCTACATTATGTTCAGGGGTAGACTACCTTTTAATAGTCAGAGCTAGACATCTGTTTGGTGTTCTGACCTTTCGGGCAGTACGATTTCTTTAGCTCTCTGAAATTTGATGATTCGTAGCAATCCTGAACACCCCTGCTGCGCCACATTGGGTGATTCTGAACGACGGATACCCAGAATGGGCGAATATTGGTAAACTCTCTATAGACACTTTTGAGAACGTACTTGAAGAGTTTTTCTTAATATCCACCGCCGTTTTCCCTAAAGAGTTCATAGATGTTGTAGGATTCATTTTTTCATGTATATACGGCCCATTTTTTTGGGGGGCATTCTTCCACATTGTATGAATACTTGGGATATTGACTCTAGTAAGGGCTTCGGTATCAGATACTTGATCATTGTACACTGATAAGTTTGTGGATACTTCATGTGTGGAAGTGTATTAATACTCTTACAGTCACTATATTGGGTGCCACCTGGAGTAAGAAGAAGAGGGAGACCTAGAGAAACTCTACGAAGAACCATTAATAGAGAAGGCATGTCAATGAACCTAAACAAAGCGCAAGAATTGAAAGACCTGGCCACACAAAGACAGAAATGGAAAGCTATGGTTTCTGCCCTATGCGCCGGCTATGGTCCTGGAGGAACATAACATAACATAACATAACATGTCTATTGTATACTGTCCAGGTCTAACGGGAGTATAGTATAGTATTGTATAGTAGTGAATAGTATAGTATAGTATGGTATAGTATAGTATGGTATGGTATGGTATGGTATGGTATGGTATGGTATGGTATGGTATGGTATGGTATGGTATGGTATGGTATGGTATGGTATGGTATGGTATGGTATGGTATGGTATGGTATGGTATGGTGTGGTGTGGTGTGGTGGTGTGGTGTGGTGTGGTGTAGTGTGGTGTGGTATGGTAGGGTATGGTATGGTATTGTTTATTTGTTTGATTCATAGTCCATTTCTATCAACAGTGTCTAGGGCGTCATTTCTAGAAGCCCCGTCGTAACATTTTGTTCTGTTTACACATTTTATTGCTTCAAGAGCCTATTTTGTTCTGTTTACACATTTTATTGCTTCAAGAGCCTTTTTTGTTCTGTTTACACATTTTATTGCTTCAAGAGCCTATTTTGTTCTGTTTACACATTTTATTGCTTCAAGAGCCTATTTTGTTCTGTTTACACATTTTATTGCTTCAAGAGCCTATTTTATTCTGTTTACACATTATATTGCTTCAAGAGCCTATTTTGTTCTGTTTACACATTTTATTGCTTCAAGAGCCTATTTTGTTCTGTTTACACATTTTATTGCTTCAAGAGCCTATTTTGTTGCGAAGATCATCTCGTAGTCTTCCATTTCTTTCGCCAGCTGGCACTCATTTTACAAGTGCTATTGACAGTCTATTGTCTTTATTCTATGCAGATATTTTTAAAATGAAGAGCTGCAACATTTCTTGTTCACCGTTCATTTTATGCACCATCTTTCTGAAAAGTAAAAGAAAAAAAAATTGCTTACTTTCATATTTGTAAAGCTGGTTCAGATTACAAACTGTACTGTCTCCTAGGTTATACCAAAGCTAGACTTGCAGAAGCCAATAAGCATTGGCTTACCCAATCTGAACGACGTATTGATTTCTTGAGAACCAAGCTTCCTTGTGACATTCGATTGGGGACAGTGCGAGTGACATTTCTCTTGGTGCGTGTCGATGTGGGGTAAATATTTTGTAGAAATGTGTTTAAAAGTCTGTTTCGTTTATGGACAAATGCATGCAGGCGTTGTTAAATTGTTTCGTTTAGTTCTAGAAAGTGTAATGTTTTTACAAATAGATAAAAATCAAGAGATCAGTGATTCTGTGCGTTATTTCCTATGGACAAAATTCAGAATTTTGTGAATATTTCAATAAATTGAAGCTTTTTCATATTTTAAATCTTGTGTATACATACATGCCGCAAAGCGCTGTGTGAATATTTAAATTTCAGCTGGTGAGGGTAGGGGGAGCAAGAGTGATCCATCTGCTAGTCTGATTATGGTTTTTATATATATTCATCCGCCATAGTCTTTGATAATATATGCAATCACTAAATTTGTGATATATGCAACCACTAAATTTGTGATATATGCAACCACTAAATTTGTGATATATGCAACCACTAAATTTGTGATATATGCAACAACTAAAATTGTGATATATGCAACCACTAAATCTGTGATATAAGCAACACTAAATTTGTGATATATGCAACCACTAAATTTGTGATATATGCAACAACTAAATTTGTGATATATGCAACCGTAATTTTTGCGATAATTGTATCTGTGTAAATGTGTGTGTGCATGTATCGATGCATGCCGGTGTATTTCCGCGTGTGTGTGTGTGTGTGCATGTATCGATGTATGCCGGTGTATTGCCGTGGCCGGAGAGGACAGCAAAGAATAGTGACAGTGCTAACTGTTATGCATGTAGTAGAAGGCGACTAATGGCGGTGGAGTTCGCTTTCTCATCACATAGAAGGTCAAAGTGATCCAGAAGTCATGCTGAAGTCGATTGTGTCAGACAAGATATCGCAGTCAATATGTACACCATGACACAGCGAATTCCATTCCACGGACTATATCTTGATAAGAAGAACGTCATCCACAATGTCATACTGAAGTAGTTTGTACTAAGCCGATGGGCGCTGATATCGCAGCCAATCTGTAGACTTCAACGCGGTCATCTTTTTCGCACTGCTTCCTACTTACCCACAGAGAATGAAAATGAGTACAGAAGACTGAGCACAATCTGTTTCTTCTTGTACAGCCAAGAGCTATGTAACCTTCCAATATGACCGTGTATAGTGCGGTTTGTTTTAGGTCGCACCATGTAACCTTCCAATATGACCGTGTATAGAGCGGTTTGTTTTAGGTCGCACTATGTAACCTTCCAATATGACCGTGTATAGATCGATTTGTTTTAGGTCGCACTATGTAACCTTCCAATATGACCGTGTATAGATCGGTTTGTTTTAGGTCGCACCATGTAACCTTCCAATATGACCGTGTATAGTGCGGTTTGTTTTAGGTCGCACTATGTAACCTTCCAATATGACCGTGTATAGAGCGGTTTGTTTTAGGTCGCACTATGTAACCTTCCAACATGACCGTGTATAGATCGGTTTGTTTTAGGTCGCACTATGTAACCTTCCAATATGACCGTGTATAGATTGGTTTGTTTTAGGTCGCACCATGTAACCTTCCAATATTACCTGGTATAGATCAGTTTGTTTTAGGTCGCACCATGTAACCTTCCAATATGACTGTGTATAGAGCGGTTTGTTTTAGGTCGCACTATGTAACCTTCCAATATGACCGTGTATAGATCGGTTTGTTTTAGGTCGCACTGTGTAACCTTCCAATATGACCCTGTATAGAGCGGTTTGTTTTAGGTCGCACTATGTAACCTTCCAATATGACCGTGTATAGATCGGTTTGTTTTAGGTCGCACCATGTAACCTTCCAATATGATCGTGTATAGTGCGGTTTGTTTTAGGTCGCACTATGTAACCTTCCACTATGACCGTGTATAGTGCGGTTTGTTTTAGGTTCTTGATTCTTGATTCTTGATTAGAAACTGGCTTCACAGCACGCGGGACATTCCCATAAGTGCTCCGCCCTCCGCTCCAGCAGCCATCCCAGTGTATGTAGACTCATAGTTCCGGTCAGGTGTTGATTGTGTGATCTTCTGGACTTTCCAAAAAATGTACCTTTCCTCCCCTCACCTCTGAATACTCCCATTCTAACATTCTCTGTGTGTGTACGTTCTCAACCTTAATGACATTATCTGCATCTCGAAATGAATTTATTACTGCCTTTATTAAATCTGCTTTATCTCTTCTCAGCAATGTGCCGTCTATCGCCGCATTGCCTGCCAGTAAGTCGGCTCTCTCGTTTCCTCTGACCCCAGCATGACCAGGGCAGAATATCCATGTAATGCTTTGGACAACTGAGTTGTTCAAAAAGTCCCACCATTCTTTTCTTAGCATGAACTTTTCTATCTTGCGCAACATGCTTTTAGAGTCTGTGAGTATTACCGAGTGTGTTGATGTATCAGTTATCAACCAATTAAGAGCTGCTGTAACTCCCTCTATCTCCATCCTCATGCTCGATGTGACAGTAGAATATGCTGAAGATTTCTCAACCAACTTCACGCCATTTCTGTAGGCAAGAAAACCCCAACAGCTTTTATTTGTGTTTCTGCTAACAGATCCATCTGTGTATATAATTATGTCTTGTGGTTTCGAGTGTAGTTTGGCGAGTTCTTGTACTGTACCCTGAGCCCTGACTGCCGTCCATTTTCGACACGCTTTATCTAGTTGTATTATTACTTTAGTCAGTGATTTCTTCTCAGTGTCTACCTCCACCCATTTACTGCCCTTTCCTATTTCTTCCAATTCACATACTATTCGCAGTGTGTCTTCAGCCTCTGCCATCCATGATCTGCCACGCTTAATACGTTTTCCCTTTGACTCATCTAGACGATGGTGTAATGCGTGGTGGTTGTATTCTGTCCCTTTAAGGTACGACTTAACTTGTGCTACTTGATGTCGCACTCTAATGCTGGGGAGATCAAGCAGAAATCTCATAGCAGAGATGGGTGTATCTCTAGTACACCCCAGTACCGCTCTCATTGCCTCATTTTGAACTTTTTCCAATCTATCGACTTGTGTCTGTGACAAAGTTACAGGTCTTGTTTTAGGTCGCACTATGTAACCTTCCAATATGACCGTGTATAGAGCGGTTTGTTTTAGGTAGCACTATGTAACCTTCCAATATGACCGTGTATATAGCGGTTTGTTTTAGGTCGCACTATGTAACTTTCCGATATGATTGTGTATAGTGCGGTTTGTTTTAGGTCGCACTATGTAACTTTCCGATATGATCGTGTATAGAGCGGTTTGTTTTAGGTCGCACTATGTAACCTTCCAATATGACCGTGTATAGTGCGGTTTGTTGTAGGTCGCACTATGTAACTTTCCGATATGATCGTGTATAGTGCGGTTTGTTTTAGGTCGCACTATGTAACCTTATGATCGTGTATAGTGCAGTTTGATTTAGGTCGCACTATGTAACCTTATGATCGTGTATAGAGCGGTTTGTTTTATGTCGCACTATGTAACTTTCCTATATGATTGTGTATAGTGCGGTTTGTTTTAGGTCGCACTATGTTATCTTATGATCGTGTATAGAGCTGTTTTTTTAGGTCACTGTAATTTCCTCACTTAATACAAGTCAGCCCGTAGATAAATGGGGTTTAACATCCACCCCTATGGAAATTAGAACATGGCTCAGTACTAGAAACTTATCCAAAAGGTGGATGACCCTTTCATGATTCATGCAAAAAGATGCATAAAGACCTGGTAAAAAGAGAAAATGTTAATGAAAATGTTAATGAAAATGGGCGATTGACCATTTTTCTGGGTAACCCCCCCCCCCCCCCCACACCTCCACCATTTACTGAAGACGTATCTATGACCATGATGTGAGTTATGATGCATGATTACTTTCAATTTCAAACAAGAGATAGAACTGTGCATGGCGTGTACTCACTTTATATCTATACGCGAATGCATGAAAATGACGTGGAGAAATAAAAACGGCCACATATGCGTGTTGCCCGGGGCAGATCTACACGCGAGTGTTGTCCGGGGCAGATCTACACGCAAGTGTTGTCCGGGGCAGATCTACACGCGATTGTTGCCCGGGGCAGATATACACGCGAGTGTTGCCCGGGGCAGATCTACACGCGAATGTTGTCCGGGGCAGATCTACACGCGATTGTTGTCCGGGGCAGATATACACGCGAGTGTTGCCCGGGGCAGATCTACACGCGAATGTTGTCCGTGGCAGATCTACACGCGAGTGTTGGCCGGGGTAGATTTCAAAGTATAGCAACATTGTTACCTGCCATGCATGTCGTAGGAGACGACTAAGGAGATTTTGGAGGTAGGATTTGCTATATGGTGGAGTTTGCTGTATTGTGGGGTTTGCTGTATTGTGGGTTTGGCTGCATGTTGGGGTTTGTTGCATATTGTGGTTTGCTGTATTGCGTGGTATGCTGCAATGTAGAGTTGGCTGTGTGGTGAAGTTTTCTGTTTGGTAGAGTTGATTGTATGGTGTGGTTGGATGCAAGGTGGGGTTTGCTGTATGGTGGGGTTAGCAGTTTGTTGGGGTTCGCTGTATAGTAGCGTTTGATGTCCCATCTCATAGAAGGTCTAAAGTGATCAAAATACCATGATGTTGTCGGATGTGCTGAAAAGTGCAGATATCGGATGTGCTAGACTGGAAAGTGCAGATACCGTCTCAAATTGTAAACCATAACACAACACATTCCGTTCTCTGGACCAAATCCTGCTGTACATTACGAGTTTGAGAACGAAAGCAGGAGATAAATAAGAAGAAGAAAGCTGTTATCGTGTTGCTAACTTAACTAATCACATCGAAGAAAGCGGTTATCGTGTTGCTAACTTAACTAATCACATCGAAGAAAGCGGTTATCGTGTTGCTAACTTAACTAATCACATCGAAGAAAGCGGTTATCGTGTTGCTAACTTAACTAATCACATCGAAGAAAGCGGTTATCGTTTTGCTAACTTAACTAATCACATTGAAGAAAGCGGTTATCGTGTTGCTAACTTAACTAATCACATCGAAGAAAGCTGTTATCGTGTTGCTAACTTAACTAATCACATCGAAGAAAGCGGTTATCGTGTTGCTAACTTAACTAATCACATCGAAGAAAGCGGTTATCGTGTTGCTAACTTAACCACTCACAGCGTTGATCTTCTAATAATAAAGACATTAAATTGTATTCACTTGAAATAGGGAAATGAGGGGGTAAGAGAAAATCATGGATTGATAACATCAAGGAATGGTCTGAGCGTTATTTTTCTACACTTTTCCAAATGACTGAAGATAGAGTTACTTGAAGATATTTTTGTGCTTGTGTATCCTGTGTGACATCCCTACGACCCTAAAGGATTATGGGTATTATTTTTCTCTTTTCCTCTCAATGGTATAAACGAAAAAGCGTTACATTTACTAACTATTCTAGGTTGTTTATCAGAAATGTGAGTAATTCAGTAGAATCCCTCTCTAGCGCATTCTTTTATAACAAATTTCCCTATATAACAACACTTTTCAAAATCCCCAATTATATTTATTCTTTATTGTGTGTACTGTATATAGCGAATATCTGTTATTACATACATATTTCATGAGTCCGGACCAAGTTGTTATAACAGAATTTGACAAATGCTTTCCGCCGAAGACGGATGTGTTGGGCCATTGGCGCAAATAAAACTGTGACACAACGTCCTGGACTACATCCGGCTGGAAATCTAGTAGGACCATGGTCCTGCTACAAGAGAGATCCAGCGGATGTTTGAGAATGAACGCTGAAGAAGAAGAAGACTAATGCTTGTTTTTATTAAATTAAACTATGCTTGAACATAAATTATTGTCAAATATATACTTATATTGTCATAGTTGGACATCACTAATAATAAAAGAAAAAGAAAAAAAATGGAAGCAGCGTAAATTAAATGTATAACATTTAAAAGAATTATTAAATGTAACGATGAGACGCAATCAGAAACATTGATTTCAGAAAAATAAGATGGTAAAGCCCTTAGGTCTGGACTATATGAAGAGACGTCTGAACAGACGTTTCGGACATGCGTTGTGTTAATATTATAAAAAGTAAAATGTTACACAGAGAGCGTGATGGGAGTATATGAGGTAAATGTACAGGATATCACCAAGGTCATGGGGTGCAAATGGAACGCATTGCTCTAGGTGGGCTCAGGGTTAGCAGATAACCAAGATCCCAAATGTACCTCCACGCGGTGCACCCTGGAAACAGAAATACAGCAGCTCGAGCTGATTCTGGCCAAATCATTTGGGGATCGTGTCCGAGAATGTGGAGGTAGCAGATGGAAAGAGATTTGACTGTACAAGAGACAGACAATATCTCCGACACCACCAGCATCACCACATATAGCGACACTGTCGACATACAGTGAAGCAAGTCAGTCCAGTCCGAACATTGGAGGGGTGGCCAATGTAAAATGCACGTAAAGGTAGATGCATGGCGAGAGACAAATAGATTTCATACCGAGTACAATGAAACAATGAAAGGGCAGAACAGCGCTAGAGGGCAGCGCGAACTGTAAATAGAAAGTGAAAAGTCCCTAGGAAAGGGAAACTACAAGCTCCGTCAGCTCGAGTCGAGCTTCTAGTTACCTGTGTTCCTTACAGGCAGAGACCCAGACCCATCCATTGGCGTTTGGTAAAGCAAGAAGACCTAACCCAACTCTTATGTCGAGCCTTCCTAAACCGGAAATATGCTCGCGAAGAGAAAGGGTTCTGTACCTGATGGGCTTAGGCAAGAAAGGGACAACGATGGTAGTCCTGGCCCAACTCTACTGTCAAGGTTTCCTATAACGGATGTACAATTGCAGAGAGACAGGGTTCCGTACCCGATGGGCTCAGGCACAAAAGGGACAACGATTTAGCCCTGGCCCATCTCTACTGTCAGGTTTTCCTACACCGGAAATACACTTGAAGAGAGAAAGGGTTCAGTACCTGATGGGCTCAGGCGCTACTGGGACAAGGACGCTCAGCTCGAGAACGCCTTGCTCTCACACGCGTGGTGTGAGACTCGAACTTGGACAAGGGGTACACGATGTCGGTGAACGACACCTCGGCTAAGAGGGCGAAAGAGCCAGGGTCCAACTCCTCTGTTGAGTTCTTCCCATTAAGGAACCAGGCTCGCGGATGAGAAACGGTTCAGTACCCAATGGGCACAGGCACAGCACGTCCAATTACACGAAGCAAGTTCATAGACAGTGGAACACCTCGTGCGAGTCAGACGAGAGCAAAAATCGTCTGGGCGAAGAGTCGCCACTACGCGTGCCTGGAGACAGATATAGAGGCTGTCACAGGCTAAGGGTAGCCAACCCGAATTGTCAAGGCATGCCGAAATCGGATGTGCTAGGCCTACAAGGCGCATAACGGTGGCACAACGTAATCACGCTCCCGGCGGAAATCGCACGGATATCCGTGATGGTTACAATGGAGCGAACGCAAAACAAACAAACAAACCAAGGTCATGACTGGGTGTTAGTATAAAGACATGTGTACAGAAAGTAAGCATGGCCTAAAATGCTGAATTTTTATTATTTCCGTGAATTTCGTTGGTTGGACAGCTTAAATTTGGTCATGCGACTCGAAATGTTTAAATAGCGAACAACGAAAATCACAATAATGAAAAACGTAACAAAAGAAGGCTTGTTTACTTTCTGTACACATGTCTTTCCTGTCGATGGACTCGCCAAGACACACTAGACAAGGCAGATGTCCCCAATCCACTCTCAATAAATCTATAAAAGTATAACGACTCACGGGTCTTGTTCGTTGCTGATTCATTCGTCCCTTCACATGTCCATTATCTTTATATTTATGTGTATGTCTCTGTTGTGTGTTTATTCATTAGTCCCTTCATGTATCCATTATGTTTATGTTTCTGTTGATTTATTAGTCCCTTCATGTATCCATTATGTTTATGTTTCTGTTGATTTATTAGTCCCTTCATGTATCCATTATGTTTATGTTTCTGTTGATTTATTAGTCCCTTCATGTATCCATTATGTTTATGTTTCTGTTGATTTATTAGTCCCTTCATGTATCCATTATGTTTATGTTTCTGTTGATTCATTAGTCCCTTCATGTATCCATTATGTTTATGTTTCTGTTGATTTATTAGTCAATTCATATATACAATATGTATATGTTTATGTATGTTGGGTGTTGATTCATTAGTCCCTTCATATATTCATTCTTCTTCTTCTTCTTCTGCGTTCTCAAACTCCTGCAGATTATCAGGATGTAGTCCGGAGAACGGAATGCGTTGTGTCATGGTTTACAACATTGCTGTGGTATCTGCGCCTTTCGGCTTGACACATCCGACTTCAGCATGGCTGTGGGTCACTGACCCTATATGGGATAGGACAGACAACTCCATCCCATAACCTCCTTAGTCGCCTTTTACAACATGCGTAGAAGGTAAACAGTGTAGCTATTCTATCCTCCCCTTTCGGGCCCCGGAAACACACGGGCCATATATTCATTATGACTCTGTTGGGCGTTAATTTATTTGTCTCTTCTTCTATTCATTATGTTTCCTTTGACGGAGGTGAACTTCATGTGTCGGGAAACAATCCGACACGCTAGACATGCGAAAGCTATAATAACACATGGCAAATATGGAGATAAAACGGAAAGATGTATACGCGCTACTCACGCCCGTAGATAATAGATAAAGGCGAGTTTGCTCAACACCCCTGCCCTCACAAGGAAATTAGAAAATGACATTTAGTACTAGTGTCAACGAATGAGGATGAGGTGAGAACCAAGTTTGTTAGTTCAACGTTTATCTTCCCGTCCGTTATTTACTCTGCTACGTTCTCACAAATTTGGGAGGCAACGTCAATGTTTATTGATCACTAGAAAATTAACCATACAGCTTTTCAAGTTCATCAATGGCACAACACTCAAAATAGCTCTATAATGTTAGTCTAACCTCGTTGATCTAATTTCGTATTACCTAATTTCTTTCTATTATAATTATCAAGTTTGAGTACGTCCTCAGATGATATTATTTTCTACCATGCGTAATGATTTGGTCACAAATTCAACAATGCTCGCAAGTTACATCTGCACTGTTCCAAGTCATAACTGCCATATCTCACAATCACTTCGGCTTCGTCCTCAAGTCTCGATCACACTGTTGTCTCAGGAAATCCAGAAAATATATGCATATACTTTCAAGTCCTACGACAATCTCTCATTCTCAACATGGTTTCATGTAGCAAGCTGCCGTTCGCTTGCCTTGTCCTTACCAAATCCAATCTAAAATCACTTTGTTCCCTTCTACTCTCTCATTTCTCATCTCCAGCTCAACTGACTAACCTTGCTTGTTTGTTTGTTAGATGGGGGATTAAGCCTCTTAGCTGAGGCACGACCCTTTCAACCTAAGACAGAAGTCTATTATGGTTATATCAGGCCGTATTAGCTTTTATCTAAATGTGACCTAATGGTCTGGGTTTTTTTGGAAAGCCGTGCGTGCTATTGCTATGAATTATCTATATTGCTAGGTGGAGTTGATGTTTATTGCTATGAATTATCTATATTGCTAGGTGGAGTTGATGTTTATTTGTGGTATAACCTTGATAAGTTTTTTCCCTCTTAAACTGTTTCTGCCCTCTTAAAATGTTGGCCTTCTCATCTAGCCCCACTCTTTACCATTGGTCATTGAAAAACCTCAACATTAAATCCGTGTTTCGATTCACTGATTCCACATATGCCATAGTTCCAGATAACCTTACGCAAGAACGAGGAATTAGTCCCTAGAGGAATCTAACCATATCTCGCAATCGCGTGTTCTATCTTGTGTTATTTACAGCCAGGTAAAAGTACGTCAATTTGCAAAAACCTGCCGTCGGCAATGAAGATAACAAACTCCTTATGTACCTCAACAATTATTTGTTGTTGTGGCCAGTTGCCTTCCTCATTATTTCCCGCCAGATTCACGTAGTAATAATGAAGCTAGGCCCTATTGTGTATATACATTGCCATGCAACTCATTGAAAAACGCTTTAAAAAAATAAAATTGGTAGCATTTCCTATTCAGGACGTAGCTATCAACCCAGCATTTGTTGGCTGTGGTGATTATCTGGTCAATATAAATACGTTCAGTAGTTTGCCATTGCTATTTGAACGGTCAGGATGCACATTTGCCTGTGGCGGGGAGCGAACTCGGTACCTTGGCCGTCACAGATGCGCTCTCTACCACTTCCCCACAGAGCTGGACAAATAGGATGACAGCGCAAATATCGTGGCTCACGTGACAGCAACTAGAACAATGAAACATAGGGGGGGGGGGGGGAATAAATGTCGAAATTTCCAGACGCTAATAGTTTGACAAGGCAATTATCGTCGCTAGCGTGTCTACAGCTGGAACGATGAAAGATAGGGGAGGGAATAAATATCAACATGCCCAAACCTTATTAATTGGACAGCGCAAGTATCGTCGCTCACGTGACAGCAACTAGAACGATTAAACATGGGGGATAGAATAAATATTAACAATTCCAGACGCTAATATGCAAGGCAAATATCGTCGTTAGCGTGTCTGCAGCTGGGACAATGAAATATGGGTGAGGGAATAAATATCAACTTGTCCATGATTGGTATCGTCATTACTGGTACATTACACGATTAGTCAAAAGTTGGGTAACCCCCCCCCCCATCCCCTTAGATTTTCTGCAGAAAGGTAATCAACAGCCTAAAGAAAAAGAGAGAAATTAGAAGAAATGGGTTACTGGCGTTTTTAAGGTAAACCCCCACCCCCCTTTATTTTACTGCAGCCATACCTACGGCCTCGGTGTGTTACCTGTATTTAGAGACTATATAAAATCAACACTCGATCACACTGTTGTATCGATCACACTAACGTATTTTCAAGAACAAAAATGTAAACATAGACACTAAAGTTGCATTATACAAGACTATTATCATTCCATCACTGTGCTGCCAGTGCCAAACCTGGATAATGACAGCATAAGCCAAAAGAAAAATAGTGACAGCAGAAATGACATGTCTACGAAGAATACTCGGTGTGTCATTAAGAGATAGAATTAGAAATGATAAAATCAGACAGATAATCAAAACAATACGAGTATTGGAACACATCAAAAGACAACAGATCATGTGGTTTTCACACGCTTCCGGACCGCTGACAGATAACATGCCACAAATGGCCATGACACATAGACATAACGGCTATAAAGCCAGAGGAAAAACATGTAAAAGAAGGATCACAGAAATCAAAGAAGCCACATAAACAAGCTTACAAATAGCACGCAAGAAGACCATCTCAAGAGAACTCTTCCATCTCTGACGCTGCAAGACAAACAAGGGCCACAGCGTATAGATAGATATATAGAGATAAAATCAACGAGACACAGATTAAGTCGAAGTTTCGACTATAAAGCCTTTATCAGGCCAAACTTCGATAGCGGTCTTTCGACCTCTTTATTATTTTTATTCCCATTTATATTCTTTCTATTTACAGGCTGTTCCCATCTTTGCATAACTCTTCCGAGATCGTACGACCATGATTCGCACTTTTGAAAATCATCTTGATTCTTGATTAGAAAACTGGCCTCACAGCACGTTGGGCATTCCCCCATAAGTGCTGTTCCGGCAGCCATTCGACTCGATGGTGTTTCGAGTCCAATGCCGCCGAAACAGACGTCGACATCAGGGCACAACTCTGACCCTTGCGATACGTTTCTTTGTTGTTCCACCCACCCATGCCGCCCTTGTAACTAGTTCAAGCACAACGTCGGCCTGTTGGAACAACATGGCAACTGTTATCGAAGGTTACGACTACGGGATTGTATAGATGACGTGTCATGAAGCTTCTCTAAGAAGATAACCTCAATATAAAGACATGTCATCTACTAAGGTTTTCTGTTGCATTGTTGGTTTGTATATAATGAGCCATTGGTGAGACCCAGAGACGCAACCGCATGCGCTGAAAATCATCTTGTATGACTAGACACTTGATCACACATAATTACATCTAACGGCCACTTGATTTTTTCCACTGGAACTCACGAGCATTCGGTCTTTATGTTACCGGAGAAAATTATATGCTTGTACCTATGTAATTGATGAATCATTATGTCTGTATTTCAGTTCGATTCATATTTCATAGTTGCCACTGTATCAAACCAATTTGTACAAACCGCATTTCTGTGTGTAAGAGAGGATATGTTATTAACCAAATTAGTGAACACTGACTTAAATGTGAAGAGAAATTACCAGTTAAGAGAGCTATGTGACCTTTTCATATAGTGTATGTTATATTCTTATTAACATTCTATCTATTCGTTGAAACTCTTTCTTGCCTTTCGGCGTCAGGGGTAGAAGAGTGTTCTGGAGAAGGCCCTCTTGTGTGGTATATATTGCGGAATTTGTCGCCTCTTTTATTTCTGTGGTCCATCGGTTTCGTGGTCGGTCGCAAGGTTCGCTGTATCTGTGTAGCATAGCTTGGTGTTGTATGCTGTCTGATGGTAGTCTGCTGATGTGTTGTCTCTTGATGTATTCTAAGATTGGGGTGGGGCCTGTTTTTTGTCGGATGTCCTCATTCGTCACCCTGTCTCTTAGAGATATTATGAAGAATCCCGAATACATATTGGAAACAAGGTGATGAAACTCATATAAAACCCAACTTATGTATGGCCAAGAAGTTAGAGCTTTGTCTGACACCAGTGAGGTCCAGGAATTGATCCCCGGTAAGAGCTGGGTTTCTATCTGTCGTAGTGTAAATTACAAAAATCCACACTGAAAATGACGTAGGACAGCAAATGCGTGCGGTCTTTTTCACACATACCACTGGAAACCTCCATGCAACTCGCTAACGAGAAAAATACACTATTGGTAGTTAAATTTTATTTATGTCCACGTTATATATTTAAGATCATGCGTGTGACCAAAATGGCATTCCCCAATGAGTCTTCTCCTCTGTTATCATATCTGTTTTTCAAATTCTTAAACACATCATAAATTTTTTTTTTCAAAACGTTTTAACCCTTTACTGCAAGATGTTACATATTTTTTTAACAAAGCGATAGGACTGATCTATCGTGATGATTTTTGTGTTCACCGTTTTAAGAGATGTTTGCTCGTACAGACAGATTTTTAAAATGGATCTCTAAAACCTTCAATATGATACTTGTACATGATTTGTTCTGCGTGTATTTCTATCTATCCATCTATCCATTCATCCATCTATCTATTCATCCATCCATCCATCCATCCACCACCCACCCACCCACCCATATCCCACCCACCCACGCCCACGCGCACGCGCACGGATGTAGCACGCGCAGTTTTATTTTCGCCAATAGCTCGTCGTATATCCGACTTCAGCGAGATATCCTGATTAAGAATCAAAATATGGGAATGTGCCTTGTGCAGTGATGCTGGTTTCTGATCAAGAATCAAAATATGGAAATTGCCTTGTGCAGTGATGCTGGTTTTAATCAAGAATCAAGAAAAAGTTCAAGAAATCCATGCTACAATTTCTACTAGGAAAAAGTACCCCGAATATTATTAATTATGACTAGGAGTTCTTTTTCTGACACCACTGCCTGGAGATCCGAGCCTCCACAACAAGATGCGTGTTCTTATTTTCACAGAGACCAGGATGAAGAACAAACACACACACAAAAATAGAATAAGGAAAAAAAGTCGATTTCATGAGTCAGAGAGATGTTTGCGCGGAGGCGCCTGGAAAATTCAGATTCAAATGAGACAGTTTAAAATCCACGTTTATTGTGGCGACTCAACCATAAAAGTGCAAACGATCAGGATTCACGAGAATAGTGTATTTGCATATTACGAAGGAGAAGATATATATGTCATTGCAGAAACTGTCTGTTCTTTTCATTGTGTTATTTTATTTTAGACAAAGTTCCAATGCCATGGTTGGATACAGTACACTATGGTGGTTGAATGTAGTACTCTCTGATGGTTAAATGTAGTAGACTATGGTGGTTGAATGTAGTACTCTCTGATGGTTGGATATAGTACACTATTGTGGTTGGATGTAGTACACTGTGGTGGCTGGATGTAATACACTATGGTGGTTGGATGTAGTACACTATGGTGGTTGAATGTAGTACACTATGGTGGTTGGATGTATTACACTTTGGTGGTTGGATGTAGTAGACTATGGTGGTTGGATGTAGTACACTATGGTGGTTGGATGTAGTACTCTCTGATGGTTGGATGTAGTACACTATGGTGGTTGGATTGTACAATGTAAACAGTAGGGTGTGAACAGTACAATGTAAATAGTACAATGTGAATTCCTGTGTAGACAACTGTGAAGAATTCAGGGACCTCGCCCCTCTTAATTATGTGAAAAGGCCCCTCGCCCTTTAATTATTTTAGAAGAAGACGTACAAAAACGTCAGCTAATTTTTACGAAAATTCAAATTCAAACAATTTAATTAGTGTATAAAAACAATATTATTGACGTCAACTTTTGTCCCCATCTTCCTCTTGTCAACAGCTATTACTTTTTTTATCTCCCTCCCCTGAATTATTCATGTATTTTATGGACAGCCTCTATGAGAACATTTTTCCTCTCTGTAGACTGTTCCAATCTGTTTCCATATTTCATTCTGTACAATATGTTATATCTCTGTAGACTGTTCCAATGCTCTTTTACCGCTGCTTCTTGGTCTTTATACAGCTCTGCAATTAGTCGTGTAATGTGTTTTGCGAAACCCCTGTCGTTCACTATTTCCAATAATTGACGGTGATTGACACAGTCGAATGTTTTCGTGTAGACTATGAATCATGTGTGTAATTCGATGTCATACTCTCTACATTTCTCTATGATCATCCTTATGTTAAATATATGATCTCTCGTGCCTCTGCCAGTTCTGAAACCTGCTTGCGCTTCATGGATCTCATCCTCCATCTTGTTATGTATTCTTTTCATTATAATGTGCAGTAGTATTTTACTGGCTTGGCTGATCAAGGAGATTGTTCTATAATTTGAACATATTTATTCAATTTAAAAATTAAAAATTAGTAATTTTACAATTAGATGTGTATTTTATAGTTGCAATTATATTTTAAAGTTATAAGTGTATTTTAGAGATACAAGTATATTTTAAAGTTACAGGTGTATTTTAGAGTTGCAAGTATATTTTAAAGTTACACGTATTTTAAAGTTACAAATGTATTTTAGAGTTGCAAGTATATTTTAAAGTTACAGGTGTATTTTAGAAATATAAGTGTATTTTAGAGATATAAGTGTATTTTAGAGATATACGTGTATTTTAGAGATATACGTGTATTTGTGAGATATAAGTGTATTTTAGAGATATACGTGTATTTTTAGAGATATAAGTGTATTTTAGAGATATAAGTGTATTTTAGAGATATAAGTGTATTTTAGAGATATAAGTGTATTTTAGAGATATACGTGTATTTTAGAGATATACGTGTATTTTAGAGATATAAGTGTATTTTTGAGATATACGTGTATTTTAGAGATATACGTGTATTTTAGAGATATACGTGTATTTTAGAGATATAAGTGTATTTTAGAGATATAAGTGTATTTTAGAGATATAAGTGTATTTTAGAGATATACGTGTATTTTAGAGATACAAGTATATTTTAGAGATATAAGTGTATTTTAGAGATACAAGTGTATTTTAGAGATACAAGTATATTTTAGAGATACAAGTGTATTTTAGAGATATAAGTATATTTTAGAGATACAAGTGTATTTTAAAGTTACAAGTGTATTTTAGGATTGTAAGTCTAGCCTTTTAAGTGTTATAAGAGTTATTTAGAGATATACGTGTATTTTATGATCATAAATGCATTTTAGACTTACAAGTGTGTTTTATGGTTATAGGTGTATTTTTGGATTGTAAGTGTATTTTAGTTATAAGTGTATTTTGAAAGTCTGGAGCGGATGAATTCAATATATAATATTTTCAATGAGAAACATTATCACAAAATCCGAAAAGCTCGGTACTAGAACAACATATACATAGCAGTATATGCTTTTTTTCTGTGGATACACGGAGATACGCCGTATCCCCTACCTATAATCTGGGAATACACTAAGATACGACATATCCCCTACAATTTCTGTGGATACGCGGAGATACACCTTATCCTCTATCATTAATCTGGGGATACACTAAGATACGCCTTATCCTCTATCATTAATCTGGGGATACACTAAGATACACCTTATCCTCTATCATTAATCTGGGGATACACTAAGATACGCCTTATCCTCTATCATTAATCTGGGGATACACTAAGATACGCCTTATCCTCTATCATTAATCTGGGGATACACTAAGATACGCCTTATCCTCTACCTTTTTTCTGTGGATACACGGAAATGCGTCGTTTTCTCTATCATTAATAAAAAGAGAAGTGTCCAGTAACTAAGTCTATTACACTTTCTTTTACAATCTGGCTCAAGCGAAACATGGACAAAGACTAGGAACCATCAACACATTTACAGCTTTCATTGATGAGTAACGAACATGGTATCTTCTTCTTCTTCAACGTTCATTCTCAAACTCTCGCTATATCTCACTTGTAGCAGGACGTGGTCCTATTAGATTTCCAGCAGGATGTAGTCCAGAGAATGGAAATGCGTTGTGTCGCCGTTTTATTTGCGCCAATGGCCCGATTCATCCGTCTTCGGCGGGGAACTTGATATAATTTAAATTGATATTGCTTAGATTAATCTGCCAAGGAAGATACTTCAAAAGAATTATGAAAAGAATGAAACATCAGATGGACAGGGAAATCAATATAGTCCAGACATGATTTAGACAGAACAAAGGTAATTAAGAATCACATCTTTAATATGAAACATACAATTGAAACGTGTAGAGGAGTTCAAAGTAGACATACATACTACTCAACAGCCTTTTTGTAACATTCTACAGGAAATTATGCAACATAATGTAAAGCACTGGCTCCCAGAAAAAACAGTTACAATGTTTTAAGAATGTTATGTTTCCCTAGTGGCGACATATGGTTGCGAGACTTAAGAATGTTATGTTTCCCTAGTGGCGACATATGGTTGCGAGACTTAAGAATGTTATGTTTCCCTAGTGGCGACATATGGTTGCGAGACTTAAGAATGTTATGTTTCCCTAGTGGCGACATATGGTTGCGAGACTTAAGAATGTTATGTTTCCCTAGTGGCGACATATGGTTGCGAGACTTAAGAATGTTATGTTTCCCTAGTGGCGACATTTGGTTGCGAGACTTAAGAATGTTATGTTTCCCTAGTGGCGACTAATGGTTGCGAGACTTAAGAATGTTATGTTTCCCTAGTGGCGACTAATGGTTGCGAGACTTAAGAATGTTATGTTTCCCTAGTGGCGACATATGGTTGCGAGACTTAAGAATGTTATGTTTCCCTAGTGGCGACTAATGGTTGCGAGACTTAAGAATGTTATGTTTCCCTAGTGGCGACATATGGTTGCGAGACTTAAGAATGTTATGTTTCCCTAGTGGCGACATATGGTTGCGAGACTTAAGAATGTTATGTTTCCCTAGTGGCGACATTTGGTTGCGAGACTTAAGAATGTTATGTTTCCCTAGTGGCGACTAATGGTTGCGAGACTTAAGAATGTTATGTTTCCCTAGTGGCGACATATGGTTGCGAGACTTAAGAATGTTATGTTTCCCTAGTGGCGACATATGGTTGCGAGACTTAAGAATGTTATGTTTCCCTAGTGGCGACATATGGTTGCGAGACTTAAGAATGTTATGTTTCCCTAGTGGCGACATATGGTTGCGAGACTTAAGAATGTTATGTTTCCCTAGTGGCGACATATGGTTGCGAGACTTAAGAATGTTATGTTTCCCTAGTGGCGACATATGGTTGCGAGACTTAAGAATGTTATGTTTCCCTAGTGGCGACATATGGTTGCGAGACTTAAGAATGTTATGTTTCCCTAGTGGCGACATATGGTTGCGAGACTTAAGAATGTTATGTTTCCCTAGTGGCGACATATGGTTGCGAGACTTAAGAATGTTATGTTTCCCTAGTGGCGACTAATGGTTGCGAGACTTAAGAATGTTATGTTTCCCTAGTGGCGACATATGGTTGCGAGACTTAAGAATGTTATGTTTCCCTAGTGGCGACATATTGTTGCGAGACTTAAGAATGTTATGTTTCCCTAGTGGCGACATATGGTTGCGAGACTTAAGAATGTTATGTTTCCCTAGTGGCGACATATGGTTGCGAGACTGCAGAATGTTATCTTCAATGAAACAGAAAATATTATCGTTTGAAATGAAATGTTATGGAAACATCTTAAGTGTATCATGGATGCAAAGACACGATCCAACGCAGACACCTGCACAGACCTGAACATAATGGAATCGACACCTGAAAACTATTTTCTGTTTTCAAAATGCAAGCTAAGTTACTTTAGGCATTTATAAAAACACAAAATTCAAATCAAAAATTAAATCTTCATGTTAACATTGTGCTAACAATTTCACTAACTAAAGAACAAGAGAGAAAACTAACTACCTTACGTGTGAAATACAATGTCTAAGAAAATCAGCAAACAGAAAAAGAAGAGATCATGTGAGAAATGAAGAGATTACAAGAACTGTTTACATTTCTTCATTTCTCACATGATCTCTTCTTGTTCTGTTTTCTGCTTTTCTTAGACATCTCATTTCACACGTAAAACTGTTAGAATAACGTCTGTGGTCTAATATAGTGGGGGGAAAGAGTGAAATGGTACAACTGATTGAACCCTTGTTGGTCAGCGGCAAGAGCTTACAACATGAAAATGGTAATGACAAGAGGCAGAAGAAAACCAGGAAGAATTTGAATTCATGGAGTTAAGAGCGTTCTAAGACGTTACAGTATCCCTGCAAATCTATCAAACAGCAACATCTACCGAATACCGATTTAAGAGTAATTCCTGGGGTTCTCAAACAAACAAACCGATCTAAGAACGTTCTAAGACGTTATAACATTCCTTCATATCAAGCAGCCAACACCTACCGAATATACCGGTCGTCATTCAATCAAGCGACGCCTCACAGTAAACGCAGAGAAAAAATAATAAATAGAGAACGACACGGCTAATAGATCGATTAATCTTGCAGAAAAATGGTCCAAGAAGAAGAAAGAGAAGCAGGCTATGACGATGAATCCACAACAAATTGAGAATATTTTGAATTTGACACGAGGTAGTAGTAGGACAGGTTACATTAAATCCAGAGACTGACAGAGTGCCAGTAATGACAACGTTTTGCAAATTCTGTATATATATATCCACTTGTGTAACAAGTTCTTTACAAAACCATATATATATATATATATGCTTGCGCCGTAACATCTTGATTATAAGTGCATTTATTTGGAGATCTAGACTAAAATTTGGAGCTGCGGAGTTGATATGATATTTTCTTTCGACAGACAACATCTCGCTTTGCATTGTATTGGGAAATCAGAATACAATGAAATCACTCCTCCACTGATTTTGAGCTTTTGAGCTTCCAGAGCGGGTCCGATTTTCTTGATAAACGTTGCTGTATATTCACCTAGCATACCGTGGCATTAGATCGCGTTCATTAGAAGTTGCTTGGATAATATGTAATACAAGTCTGACTTGCGCAATAACAGTGTCCTTGGTACAGTCACGTATAATTGGACACATATCGGAGGTTTATTTGATAAGAACATCTTGTAGAATCAAAGTGTTAACAAAGTTCGTGACACGTTAAAAGTCACTGTAAAGGTCAGTTACACGTGAGATAGTCTATTTCAGATTTGGCAAATATCGGTTTATTGATGTAAAATCGATTCTAAAGCTAAATATTAACTACTTTCATCCAATTTCTGGTAACTGATATGAAAATATTCGAGAAAAAATATATTCCAGGTGAATGTGATGCTGTAAAATGTATTATGCTATCGGTGATGTACGATGAACACGGAGGTGTCGTGTGCACGTTACAGACGCCATAAGAACTCAATGAGCTAGAATCATTCTGTACCAATCAATCAATCAATAAACCAATCAATCAATTAAGTACCATGCCGAATGGCGTAGGCGATATGTTTCTCCGTGGCTATCTATCTCTCGTGTTGTCAATAAGCTCGGTTGGTGAACTTCTACCGTGCCACAATACTAGTCCATCTAGCAACTTCTCTCTTTGTCGTCCCCTATCTCTTATCCCCTTGATCTTTCCAGTGGTTATTAAGTTTTAAATCTGTGTTCTTCTTAGCACATGCCCTAGACACATTGACTGTCTGCCCCTAATGTTTGATATGAATGATTTTTTTACGCCAGCATCAATGATAACATTTGCATTAGTTTGTTTCTTGGCTGTCCATGGTATGTTCGTCATTCTTCTCAGAAACCACATCTCTGTAGCCTCCAGTTCGTTTGGAATTTTTTGTTTACAGTCTATGCTTCACATCCATAAAAAGGATTGGCTCGATATAACATCTCAGTACTCGAATTCTGAATTGCATTCATAGTGTTCCATTGCACAAAATGGAACATTTTGTTCATTCATTCTGTACACACAATGTATACTTCTGTTTAATAATATCATTATGAAAATATTGAACTTAAATAGAACATTTCTCTTTATTTCTGATTGCGACAATGTTGTTTTTTTCTGTTTGAAAGTTTACGGTTTTACTTATATTTTAGGAAGTGTTTGACTAATGGAAGTTGACTGTTTTTTCTCTTTAGTTAAATGAGTGTTTGACTAATGGAAGTTGACTGTTTTTTCTATATAATTAAATGAGTGTTTGACGGGGTTTGACTAACTGAAGTTGTTTTTTCCTTTTAAACGAGTGATGGTTAAACGAGTCGTTAAACGAGTGTAGTTAAACGAGTGTAGTTAAACGAGTGTAGTTAAACGAGAGTTTTGTTGGAAGTGTACTACTTCATATGTATAAGTAAAATATTAACAGTTTTTTTTAGAAATGTACCATCTTATCTAAATCAAAGTGTTAGATGTCTTGGATCTGACATCATTAATTCTAAAATTACGGAGGAGTTAGGCGAAGGATAACATTACTGGAACGAGTATGTACATTTTGTTGGTCATCACTTTTATTTTAAATTCCTCCTTGCTAAACGTACATACAACTTTTGTTTTAATCACGACAAACTTCAAGAGAAAAAGTGATTTCAAATGAAATAACTTGGCTTATAATTTTTCTGGAAATTTATCACTGCAATTTCACAAATTAAAGAATGGAAGGCAGTGAGAAGTCTAGAGGTTACGCGAAGTTATCAATCCATTCCTTGGGTGAGACATTTACTCCTTTGAAATCACGATCTAAAAAGGGACGAGCTGACAAGAGCTTCAGATCGAAGTCTGACGTCAAAGTATGTTATGATCGCAAATTCACTCCCTTGGATGACTCTGCGATACCGGTCGATGAAAAGAGTAAGATTTATGTGGCTTTCATCCTGTCTGGTATTGGATACATGCTTCCCTATACGTGTTTCATTGCTGCTGTTGATTACTATCAGGTAGGTTCTATTATGATATTTATTATTATTATTATTATTATTATTATATTTATTATTATTATTATGATATTTATTATTAATATTATTATTATATTTATTATTATATTTATTATTATTATTATTTTTATTATTATTATTATTATTATATTTATTATTATTATTTATTATTATTATTATTATTATTATTATTATTATTTAGTCTAGCTCTGTGCGGTAGTAGTACAAGGCGTGTTTCGGAGAGCCAAGGTACTAGTTCAAACACAGACCCAGGCAACTGTGCACCAGGACAGTTCAGAAAGTAATGATAACCGTATTTATATTGCCCAGACATAACAGACCAAATTATTTTGCCTCAGAACAGGCCACTGCAGACTGTTGGGTCACCTTTACAGACTGCGGATCTCATACACAGATGAATGTCCATGTGGATCTAGAATCCAATCTCATGAACACATACTTCAAGATTGCCCACCATACAAAGAGCTGAGACAGCGGATTTGGCAAGACGATACGGCTTTTAGGCAAAAGCTATGGGAACATTCGTTCTGGCCTGGAGACGACAGTGGACTTCACTGTGGCGATATATTTGACCACATATGCTGAACGCAGAAGAAGAAGACTAGTAAAAAAAATGTTTGGTTAATCGCTACATACTGAATATGATATTTTATTAAAAACTCATTATTATTATTATTATTATTATTATTATTGTTATTATTATTATTATTATTATTATTATTATTATTATTATTATTATTATCGTTGTTATTGCTGTTATCGTTGTTATTGCTGTTATTGTTGTTATTGTCGTTAAATTGGTCTATGTAAACAATGGAATTATTTGTAGATTTCATAATTCATTACCATAACTGCTTGTCCATCTACTGACAGTCATGTAAGAGTCTATGTAATTGAACGATTAGTTCACTAGCTTCTTATTCAGATTGCACAATGATCAATTTTCATCTCAACTGATAATAAATAAAACAAATATATTTTAAAAATGGCTTCTTGATTGCGTGATCCTAAAGAAATAAATACCAGATTTTCTGGTAAGTACGACATCTTTCCAAAGAATGTTGTTTGTCAATGAAAAAATACAAGCCTGACATCGTGTTCTACAGCTCGCCC
Organism: Meghimatium bilineatum; assembly: GCA_034231615.1. Taxonomy (NCBI): domain Eukaryota; kingdom Metazoa; phylum Mollusca; class Gastropoda; order Stylommatophora; family Philomycidae; genus Meghimatium; species Meghimatium bilineatum. The sequence continues at coordinate 19,528,300 of CM067322.1, forward strand.
TAATGACACGCTGAAAGAAAACATTACTTTTCAACGGTAAATTATGTATTGTAATCTGGTATCTCCAGTGTCATGAGTATCTCTTATTTGTCCAGCTTCTAGCTTGATCTACGAGTACTTTTGTCAAGCTTAGTGCAGTCCGTTTTATTCATGTCCGGAGCCCTCACGATTACAGACGTCTTTGTAACGAAGAAACGGCTGTCCTTTATTTAATTTCCAGATGTCAATTGCCCATGTATAATACGTTTCGGGAGACTCCCATCCTTCATTCGGATTGTTTGGGTCAGTCATCTTAGATCATGCTGACAAAGGAGAATTACCATTCTGGAAATGATTCCACAGTCGAGTATACCACTGTTAGTTGCCTTATCTCGAGTATACCACTGTTAGTTGCCTTATCTCTCCATGAAATACAAAGTCTGTGTCTCAATCAGTGCATGCTTGTCCGTGTTTTACCGGCGATCGAAAGGCGAGCAAAGAATACCGGCACTGCCATGGACGTCGTAAGAGGCGACTAAATGGGGTGGAATTTGCTGTTCAATCATATAGAGACCCAGAAGCCACGTCTGCTGAAGTCAGACTATAAGCCGCATATATTGCAAACGCATTGCAAAATGTGACATATATTGCAAACTCATTGCAAAATGTGACATATATTGCAAACGCATTGCAAAATGTGACATATATTGCAAACTCATTGCAAAATGTGACATATATTGCAAACGCATTGCAAAATGTGACATATATTGCACCGGTGTGACAATACACCGGTACTCAACAAGGTAGCGTGGAACACCACAAAATACCCTGGTAAACAGCAAGGTACCCCGGTACACAACAAGATACCCTGGTACAGAACATGATACCCTGGTACACAGCAAGATACTCCGGTACACAATAAGATACCAGGGTACACCACGAAATACTCCGGTACACTTAAAGATACCCTGGTAAACAAAAAGATACCTCGGCACACAACATATGATACCCTGGTACACAACAAGATACCCTATTACACAACAAGATGTTCAGTAAACATGTTTCATATCTATACACCGGGTAAATTTGCTGCTGAAGATCAGCATGTTATTTGTTCAAACCCTTCGTGATACCATGGCCAGTCTGACGAGAGCAGACCGTTCCTCCGAAAGATATGAAAGCTACCTTAATTGTGCGTAATATTGGTCGCGTATTAGACAGTATTTTTGTATCACAACTGTCACACCTCAGTCACCAGCTATTACACAATCATTTACACAATCATTTGCACATTCACAACTCAATAAAGAACATATGTCACATGCGTAGGGTAGTAGGTACAGTGCTGACGCAGTCAAGGTTAAAGCGCTGACGTAGTCAAGGTTAGGGCGCTGACGTAGTCATGGTTAAAGCGCTGACGATGTCAAGGTTAGGGCGCTGACGTAGCCACGCTATTATTGCGCTGTTATTGTCAAAGGTCTAAACAAATTACCAACAAGCTAAAAATTAGAATTATAAAATGCGATATCTTTTCTATATTAATATATGGCTCAGAAACATGGACAATGAACAAACAACTACAAGACAGAATTGATGAATTTGAGATGTGGATATAGAAGAATATGAAGAACTTCAGGGAAAGAGAAGAAAACTAACACAGAAAACTTATATTAAAAACAACTATTACAAGGAATAAAGATCAAATAAATAAATTATTTTGGACATATTAAAAGATATGACACCTTGTTGAAGACCTTACTTGAGGGTAAAGTCGAGAGGAGGCGAGCAAGACCGAAGCAGATACAAGTGGGAGAGATACATCACGAGATGGACAGGCTACAGTCTAACAGAGTGCACCACCACGGCAAGAGACAGAGAATGTTGGGGTCCGTTGCCTGTGGTGACGACACTTAATGATGATAATTGTTAAAAGGCTACATAGATGGAATAGTCACGTGATTAGAGCACTGTTATTATCAAATGGTTAGATATCTGTAAGTAGTCACGTGATTAGAGCATTGTTATTATCAAATGGTTAGATATCTGTAAGTAGTCACGTAGTTAAAGCGCTTCTCTTCCTAGTTCTCCAGGCTAAGTCGGACACTGACAGGAATGTCATCCATGAACTGTACTGTGGTCACCAGCTCCGAGACAGGACCGTAGAGCTTGTCCATCAGCGTAGTTTCAGATGGCCATACTTTACTTTTTTCTCGTAATGTTATATAGTGGACAGTTCCGCAAAATATGTTTTGTGTTTTCTCGATATTGTTCACAGGTGCACATATCAGTGTCACCCATTCCAAACTTCCCGTACATGTCTGGAGATTGTTCACAGGTGCACATATCAGTGTCACCCACTCCAAACTTCCCGTACATGTGTGGAGATTGTTCACAGGTGCACACATCAGTGTCACCCACTCCAAACTTCCCGTACATGTGTGGAGGTTGTTCACAGGTGCACACATCAGTGTCACCCACTCCAAACTTCCCGTTCATGTGTGGAGGTTGTTCACAGGTGCACACATCAGTGTCACCCACTCCAAACTTCCCGTACATGTGTGGGGATTGTTCACAGGTACATAATAATGGCACCCAATCCAAACTTCCCGCAACTTTCACTCCAAACTTCCCGGGTTCCATTCCACGTTAATAGATCCACTGATGACGGACTTCGTTTCTGGGAATCTTCTTCTTCATCTTCAGCGTTCATTCTCAAACTCCCGCGGGATCTCTCTTGTAACAGGACAATTGTACTACTAGATTTCCAGCAGGATGTAGTCCAGAGAATGGAAATGTGTTGTGTCACCGTTTTATTTGCGCCAATGGCCTGACACATCCGTCTTCGTAGGAATTTCTGGAAATTATACCGAATTTGTCGTTTAGAGCGCTGATATTGTCAATTATTTAGAGGGATGTGGTAATCAAGTAGTAACAATCGATTATGGTGTCAAGTGTTTAGTGTTAACTCAATCGAGTGACTAAGACGCCGGTATAACTAAGTGATTAGAGTAGTAACTCAATAGAGTGACTAAGACGCCGATATAACTAAGTGATTACAGTAGTAACTCAATCAAGTGACTAAGACGCCGGTATAACTAAGTGATTACAGTAGTAACTCAATCGAGTGACTAAGACGCCGGTATAATTAAGTGATTAGAGTAGTAACTCAATCAAGTGACTAAGACGCCCGTGAAGTCAAGTGTTTATAGTATTAACTCAATCACATGGCTAAGACGACGTCAAAGTCAAGTGGTTATAGATACATGTGTCTCAAACCTCTTGCCCTAGTGAGTGGTGTCACATTACGACAAATGTGTTTGTCTTGTTGTACACAGCTAATTAATTCTAGGTCTAACTGAATATAAATATACAACTTAATTATCTTTTTTTTTAAACATACCTTGTCTTGTAAGTCGACACATGTTCCGTCAGATATAGACTCGGGTTCTCTCGAATTAGAAAACGTCTACGCCAAAGATGATGCTCCAAGGGAAGGACAAGAAAGAAAGAAGTAAAAAGGAAAGTAGACCGTATCAGACTGAATAATGTCAATTTTGGGTATTGGAATTATTCTAGCAATGTTCATCGTGACCCGGAACTGGATCGGTTAACATACAATTTGAGTGTACTGGTTCTGCAGGAGATACAAGCCAAACAATTATCATTTCAAGGCTTACTGAGCTATGTTAACCCGACAAGCTTCACGCATCACGGTGAGGTGATCCTCGTACAACGTGACATTCCACACTTTGTGCTCGATCTGCCATCTTGAGATAGTGTAGATTTCGTGTTGCAGGGAGTACAGATCATAATTCGTGGATGAAGGTGAAGTATAATTAATATCTATGTTCGAAACTGTTCCCACGTCAAGCCAGAAAACTGGAATTTTTTCAATGAATTGGAAGACCTCCCAGGAGATTTATTATTAGTGTGTAGACTTCAATTTTCGCAATATCTCGCCTGGGAAAACCAAAACAACAATACACAGGGAATGGCAATATGTAAGACTCTGCTAGAGACTGATCTCACTTTTCTTAATTGTGACCGAATGACAAGATTAGCTACCAAAGAGAGACTGATTCAAACATTGACCTTGCACTGGTGTCGTGCAAGAAACACTCTACAGCCTCCTGAAAGATTTTGCAGACGACCGGATTAAAACAATTGTTCATGATTTCAACACGTCTGAAAACAGGACGCTACCAGAAGAATGGCTACACATCTACCTTCTCCCCCTGGCAAAGGCAGGCACAGACACCAAAAACATCAAGAGTTATCGTATCATCACCCTACAAAGTGTTCACGACAAGGTACTGGAGAGGCTCATCACTAGAAGACTGGCCTTCGATTTGAAAAATAGAGTCTTACTTCTTTGCACTATATGTGCATACAGACCGGGAGGGACAACGACCACAAATGCGGCAATCCTCACCTATGACATCTACGAATGCTTTCAGGCAAAGGAGGAAACAATGGTCACCACGATCGACCTAAAAGATGCTTACAACAGATGTAAGTAAACCTAAACCATAGTCTTCAACCATAAACCATAAACTTCAGCCAGCTGATACATATGCTAAGTGAACTCAGCATCGACTCGTTGATAATTCGGTAGATAGCAATGGTGCTAATGTTAAGATCTATTGCTCTGAGATTGGGATCCTGGACATCATAATTATAGCACTGGAATTGCCACAGGGATCGCCACTATCACCTGTACTCTTTAACGTTTACACATACGAAATAGCGCAGCTTCAGGGGGCAGGACCCGACAGGATACTAACATATGCGGACGACTTCTTGCTGTACAAGCAGGGCAGAAACAGAAGAGACATGATTGATGGCGCACAGAGTAATATAGAACATTTGTCGCTCTGGTCCACTGACTATAAGGCAGTCATTAATCCCACCAAGGCAAACATCGTCTGGTTCTCACTAAACAACAACATAGTCACATTACCAGCAGCCACCTGCATGGGCATCAACATTGACAGGGAGCAGACTATGAAACATCTGGGCATCACTTTTGATAGAAGTCAATCTTTCAGGAAACATGTGGACGATGTAATTCAGAAATATAGGAAGGATGTCAGTGAAATCAAAATCATGGCATCTGCAGAGATGCCGCAACAAACCTTTTTTCAGATGATGCAGGCAGTGGTATTATCTGTGTTGGACTATGGTTTAGGTTTACTTACATTGTCGCAAACACAGGTGGATAGACAGAAGATGGTTCAAAACGAGGCCATAAGAGCTGTCCTAGGACGCATAAGAAATACACCTATCGCGGCCATGAGGTTTCTCCTAGACCTACCGAGTATGAAAAAAAGACAAAATAGCTCAGGTTAAAGAATACTTTGAGGTCGCCAATAATGATCATCACCTCTTACACCAATATCTAGATAACACACAAATAAAACGTATCAAGAGAGAAGGTCCTGGATGGCAAGCAGAAAATACCCTACTCAGAGTTTGTGAGCTGGAGGAAGTTGGAAAGAGGTTGTGAGTGGTTGACATTTGGCAAAGATAGAAAGTTATTGGCAATAGTTGTGACACAGATGGGAAGAGAGTGCAATGATCGTGCTGCAAACATAACAGCGAGAATGATCCAATAACTCATACTGCAGCACTCGAAGCCACACGATACAATAATTTACACAGACGGCTCAGTAACACAAGAAACAAACAGGTGTGGTTGAGGATTAATGGCCTACCAAAATGGCAAGAAATTATCAGAGTAGTCAGCTGCGGTACCCCACTATAACATCGAGTATGAGAATGAAAATAGAGGCGGTGACAGCAGCTCTAACTTGGCTGGCGAAGAAACCACCAACATACTCAGTGATTCTATCGGACTCATAAAGTATGCTGCGCAAGATAGAAATGTGTATGCTCAAACAATCAGATCATTACATGGATCTACTGTCCTTGTCATGCTGGGGACAGGGGAAACGAAAGAGCAGAAAATCCTTGGTGTACGGCCCCGAGATAAGAAGAGACAGGATTAAATTTATTTGAGAAGTCACGGATACCCTACGAGAAAACGAAGAGGAGGTCGGACGAGACAATGTACATATTCAGAGAATGGTAGAAATGGGAGGGACTAGAAGCGATGGGAGACAGTGCTCCCTCTTCGGAAAGATCAGAAGAACGTGCAATCAGCAACTGACTGTGACACTGGACTTATACACTTTTAGATGGCTGATGGAACGGTAAGCAGAGCATATATGGGAATTCCCACAGTGCTGTGACGCTTGTTCCTAATCAAGAATCAAATGCGAATAGATAGTTTTTTTGTGTGTGGACGCCACGGGATCTTCGCTCCAAACTTTCAGGACGGATAGTTAGTTAGTGCATTCCTCAATGGTGGATAACTGTCAGTTAAAGAATAAAGCAGCTATTATCTTTACGTTATGTTTATAGCAAATAAATATAAATTTGAGTAGGCTGTTGTTTAAAATTGACGCCGTTAATTTTGGCTTCTATTGACGCAACGGCACTGTTGATTATCATATTCGCACAACAGACAACTTCAAACCAGTCTCAGCTTTCATAGATCGCTCATACCATGGTATAACGGCTGGTAGTTTCTTAGATCGTTCATACCATGGTATAACGGCTGGTAGTTTCTTAGATCGCTCATACCATGGTATAACGGCTGGTAGTTTCTTAGATCGCTCATACCATGGTATAACGGCTGGTAGTTTCTTAGATCGCTCATACCATGGTATAACGGCTGGTAGTTTCTTAGATCGCTCATACCATGGTATAACGGCTGGTAGTTTCTTAGATCGCTCATACCATGGTATAACGGCTGTTAGTTTCTTAGATCGCTCATACCATGGTATAACGGCTGTTAGTTTCTTAGATCGCTCATACCATGGTATAACGGCTGGTAGTTTCTTAGATCGCTCATACCATGGTATAACGGCTGTTAGTTTCTTAGATCGCTCATACCATGGTATAACGGCTGGTAGTTTCTTAGATCGCTCATACCATGGTATAACGGCTGTTAGTTTCTTAGATCGCTCATACCATGGTATAACGGCTGGTAGTTTCTTAGATCGCTCATACCATGGTATAACGGCTGGTAGTTTCTTAGATCGCTCATACCATGGTATAACGGCTGTTAGTTTCTTAGATCGCTCATACCATGGTATAACGGCTGTTAGTTTCTTAGATCGCTCATACCATGGTATAACGGCTGTTAGTTTCTTAGATCGCTCATACCATGGTATAGCGGCTGGTAGTTTCTTAGATCGCTCATACCATGGTATAACGGCTGGTAGTTTCTTAGATCGCTCATACCATGGTATAACGGCTGTTAGTTTCTTAGATCGCTCATACCATGGTATAACGGCTGTTAGTTTCTTAGATCGCTCATACCATGGTATAACGGCTGTTAGTTTCTTAGATCGCTCATACCATGGTATAACGGCTGTTAGTTCCTTAGATCGCTCATACCATGGTATAACGGCTGTTAGTTTCTTAGATCGCTCATACCATGGTATAACAGCTGTTAGTTCCTTAGATAGCTCATACCATGGTATAACGGCTGTTAGTTCCTTAGATCGCTCATACCATGGTATAACGGCTGTTAGTTCCTTAGATCGCTCATACCATGGTATAACAGCTGTTAGTTTCTTAGATCGCTCATACCATGGTATAACGGCTGTTAGTTTCTTAGATCGCTCATACCATGGTATAACGGCTGTTAGTTTCTTAGATCGCTCATACCATGGTATAACGGCTGTTAGTTTCTTAGATCGCTCATACCATGGTATAACGGCTGTTAGTTTCTTAGATAGCTCATACGATGGTATAACGGCTGTTAGTTTCTTAGATCGCTCATACCATGGTATAACGGCTGTTAGTTTCTTAGATCGCTCATACCATGGTATAACGGCTGTTAGTTTCTTAGATAGCTCATACCATGGTATAACGGCTGTTAGTTTCTTAGATAGCTCATACGATGGTATAACGGCTGTTAGTTTCTTAGATAGCTCATACGATGGTATAACAGCTGTTAGTTCCTTAGATAGCTCATACCATGGTATAACAGCTGTTAGTTCCTTAGATAGCTCATACCATGGTATAACAGCTGTTAGTTCCTTAGATCGCTCATACCATGGTATAACGGCTGTTAGTTTCGGTTGTTTTGATTTGAGTGGGTTTTTTTTCATTTTTATTTTGTTTGTTTATTACATTTCAGATGGGTTTTTTAATGATTATGCTGAACAAACCATGTGATGCATAAATTCACGTAAGGCATTGAGTATGTCTGTGAAGTCCATAGGTTGACAATCTGTTATACTGACAGAGTCAGACAACTTGTTGACTCGTTCCTTTCAGACTGCGCAGTGGCACCCATTTTTCAACTCCATTATATATATCAATACTATGCGAACTCTAAATTTTGTGCTCTCCGTCTTATACTCATTTAGTTAATCAAAGAGACTAAAATAAGTCGAGGAGTGACTTCATTGTATTCGAGATTCCCTTCCTCATATACACTCCGTCCCTCTAAAAAAAAAGAAACGTGCAGCATACAGAATGTACCGCTCATAGCACGAAACTCTGTAGCTCCATTCGATATTTCTCAGAAATCACTGAAAAAGTACACTGGAAAAAAAGATAAAACGACACAGTATCATATACATGTTCTTCTTGAATACCAATCATATATCTTAACCACTGCGCCACAACTATTATCAGCGTCATTCAGTGTGCACGCATGGAGATAGTTTGTATCAAAATAATGGTGTGAAGTAAGGAGACAAAGACACAAGTGGGAAGGAAACATCTAGAAATAAACACACTACAATATGTCAGAATGTACCATCTTGAGGAGGGCTGTACCCTAGTTGATAGTGAGCTTGCTCGCTATCACCTGGTTACAGCGTGACAGGTTCGAAACCACATCCTGACAAAAAAATCCGGGTTGTGATCGTTTGACACGACACTCCTGCAGTCGACAGCAGTACTTGAGTACTTGACGCATGAGTTAGGGGATGTTAAAAATAGCAAAGAAGGGAACCGGCCACCCCACCTAACAGCTGCTGCGGCTTAGTACATGAAGAGTTATCTTGATCCCCGATGGCAGATTAATGTGTCATACCTTCTTACTACCTTATAGAGATAAGAGTTCGATAATTGATATAGATAAGAGTTCGATAATTGATTGAACTGAAACCTTATTGCGGAGACTAAATGATCTGATCTGAAGGAAGATGTTTATTTAGTCTACTTGCCTGTATGTTTTATGACTACTAATAATTGTGTTTTTATGAACTTCTGAAAATTTGGTAAACAAATTTATACTAATATACCCTTGATATTTTTTCTTCTTGACTCAAAGAATCGATTCCCACACACAACTATCATATTCGATATGACCTCTGCTACAATCATCGCTGGAACGGTCGGTGTGATTCTCAACAACGCCTTGGTAGAGTCACTTTCTCTGTTGTGGAGGGTGATAATCGGATACATCATTTCGTGCTCTCTGCTGATGTTTTTGACTATTTGTGACGTCACGTTAGATGTCTTCTGCCACGATACTGCATACTGGGTGACACTAGTGTCGGTGGCTGCCATATCGATTGGATGTGCTGGTAATAGCTAAAAGATGTTTGACGTGTTGGAAACTTAGAGACAGGCTAAGATAATTTATAGTTTGTCATTCTGTTTAATCAATGTCTTCTCTTTGTCTTTAACTGTCCCTGCCCTGTACCTTATATTTTTTGGTAATTTTATTTGTAACCTAGCTCCTATCTGAAACTCTTCTCCCCATCAAGACCTTATAATCTTTGTACATGGAAAAGTCAATAGTCAAGGAAATTATTGCATAGTCTTCTTCCTTGTTCCTTCATAAATATGGTTTACAGATTAGCTGCAACGTCCGCGCCATTTGACACGACACTTCCGACTTCAACATGGCATATTGGTCACTTTGACCCTCGAATGGATCGAGACAAGCAATTCCATACCCAACCCCCCCCCCTTTATTGTTCGTCCATCACAAGATGATGATGACTATTTGTTACATCCAATTTTGAAAATTCAGTTAGAATTATGTCCTTGCCTAGGAGTTCGTAAATATCAATAAGACAGAGGTAATGGTCATTTCGAAGAAACAAAATACCACAACTTGCAAGATCAAAGTGAATGATACAGTATTAAAACAGGTCCACCAATTCAAATATTTAGATACAACGATTACAGCAGATGGAAGAAGTTCAACATAAATAAGAAGCAGAATATGACAGGCAAAAACAACATTCAGAAAAATGAAAATATACAGTGCAATATGACCTTGTCATTAGAGGTGAGAAAGAGAGTTCTGCAGTGCTATATAACTCCTATACTAACATATGGATGCGAGTCTTGGACAATAAACAAACAGGAAAGTGGGAAATTAGAGGCAGTAGAGATGTGGTTCTACAGAAGAATGCTGAAAATACCATGGACTGCCAGAAAAAGTAATGTGGATGTGTTGGAAGAGTCAAATGTGAAACGGACCTTAATCAATAATATAAGAAAAAGACAATCCTCATTTTTTGGCCACTCTATGAGACAGGTTCTGTGGCGACATGGTACAGAGCGCGTCTGTGACGGCCAAGGTACAGAGTTCAATCCCCGCCACATACAATTGTGCATCCGGACCGTTCAGAAAGCAATGGCAAACTACTGAACGTATTTATATTGCCTAGAATTTCACCACAGCCAACACATACTGGGTTGATAGCTAAGTTCTGTAAAGGATATACTACCAATTTTTTATGAGACAGGGAGGTTTGGAGAACATAGTCACAACAGGCAAAATTGAAGGCAACAATGACAGTTGACGACAACGTGAGAAAATATTAGACAGTTTGACAACCTGGCACGGTAGGGAAGCAACAACAATCTTGATACATAATACTGGTGATAGAGAGTTGTGGAGAGCCATGATCGCCCACGTCAGCTTGCATGGCACCTGATGATGATGACATTTAGCCTTATTTAAGCGAGAAATATGACAATTTTAAGACAGATGGTGTTTAAGATTGTACTCACGAGCACAAGACAGATGGTGTTTAAGATTGTACTTACGAACGCACGACAGATGGTGTTTAAGATTGTACTCACGAGCACAAGACAGATGGTGTTTAAGATTGTACTCACGAACGCACGACAGATGTTGTTTAAGATTGTAGTAACGAACACAAGACAGATGTTGTTTAAGATTGTACTCACGAACACAAGACAGATGTTGTTTAAGATTGTACTCATGAACACAAGACAGATATTATTTAAGATTGTACTCATGATAACATAACAGATGTTATTTAAAATTGTACTCATGATAACATAACAGATGTTATTTAAGATTGTACTCATGAACGCAAGTCTGATGGTGTTTAAGATTGTATCCGGTGTAAAGTCTGAAGTATAAAACTTATTTTTTTCGAGACTCAATAATTAGTATGTCGACAAAGATCAAATGATTTTATTCATGCACAAAAAACCGAACATAATCCACAAGTATAAAATATAAATTTGCTGGGTCTAATAAAAAATAACATCGTGTGGAAAAAATTGCATTAATACGTTGGACATCTACTCAGATAATTACATTTATTTGATGGCAGACTAGTGAAGCTCGCTGTAACAGGTACTAGACACCAGTCAGAAACAGTTTGATATTAAATGATGGTAAAATAATAATTGACAACTACTGAAATAGGATGTGTTCTGCTAAAGATGTTCAAAAAGGTGTAGAAAATTGAGTTCAAGTACATGGTTACCACATATGTACTCTGTCCCCTTCAACGAAGTGGCGCACATACTGCAGAGAGTACCAGTCATAGCACATAACTCTACGGCTTATAACGATAAGCCTCGGAGATTCGCACGGTCATATCACATATTTCTGGAGATTATAATGATAAGCCTCGGAGATCTTCACAAAATTCAACTTCACAAAAAAGACATCGCGAAGAGATTGAAAAGCACTACCTCTTGCACACAAGCTAACGGTTTAACCACAACACCAGAGTGCAAATAAAACAGAGATACAATACATATTTGTAATTTGTACTACATTTTGCTGGAAATGTAGTAGGGCTATTGTCTTGCTACAAAAGAAATCCACTAGGAGTTTGAGAACGAACACTTAAAAAGAACAAAAATGGACAAAGGGGAAATAATAAACAGAGTATATAAATACAAATGTCAGATTATAACAAAAACAGATAAGAGACAAACACTCGTAACCAGTGTGAGGGACCACCAATAGTGAAAGAACATCAGAGACAACCAATATTAAAAGCAGATCTGAAATAAACACTCGTAACCAGTATGAGGGACAACCAATAGTGAAAGATCATCAGAGACCACCAATATTAAAAGCAGATCTGAAATAAACACTCGTAACCAGTATGAGGGACCACCAATAGTGAAAGAACATCAGAGACCACCAATATTAAAAGAAGATCTGAAATAAACACTCGTAACCAGTGTGAGGGACCACCAATAGTGAATGAACATCAGAGACAACCAATATTAAAAGCAGATCTGAAATACACACTCGTAACCAGTGTGAAGGACCACCAATAGTGAAAGAACATCAGAGACAACCAATATTAAAAGCAGATCTGAAATAAACACTCGTAACCAGTATGAGGGACAACCAATAGTGAAAGATCATCAGAGACCACCAATATTAAAAGCAGATCTGAAATAAACACTCGTAACCAGTATGAGGGACCACCAATAGTGAAAGAACATCAGAGACCACCAATATTAAAAGAAGATCTGAAATAAACACTCGTAACCAGTGTGAGGGACCACCAATAGTGAATGAACATCAGAGACAACCAATATTAAAAGCAGATCTGAAATACACACTCGTAACCAGTGTGAAGGACCACCAATAGTGAAAGAACATCAGAGACAACCAATATTAAAAGCAGATCTGAAAGAAACACTCGTAACCAGTGTGAGGGACCACCAATAGTGAAAGAACATCAGAGACAACCAATATTAAAAGCAGATCTGAAATAAACACTCGTAACCAGTGTGAGGGACCACCAATAGTGAAAGAACATCAGAGACAACCAATATTAAAAGCAGATCTGAAATAAACACTCGTAATCAGTGTGAAGGACCACCAATAGTGAAATAACATCAGAGACAACCAATATTAAAAGCAGATATGAAAGAAACACTCGTAACCAGTATGAGGGACAACCAATAGTGAAAGATCATCAGAGACCACCAATATTTGAAGATGTTCTGAAACACTCATGGTCAATGTGAGGGACCACCAATATTTGAAGCAGTTCTGAAACACTCATGGTCAATGTGAGGGACCACCAATATTTGAAGCAGTTCTGAAACACTCATGGTCAATGTGAGGGACCACCAATATTTGAAGCAGTTCTGAAACACTCATGGTCAATGTGAGGTATCATCAATATTGAAAGTATAAATAGAAAAAAACAATACAATATATTAAGAAAACTAAATACCTAGGACAGGAAAGTATCACTGCCACAGAAAATATAGCCGTTTGTGAATTGGGTATAGAAGTGATAACAAAATTGATGAATGACATCTAGAACATTGAATATGCTGAATGACATCTAGAACATTGAATATGCTGAATGACATCTAGAACATTGAATATGCTGAATGATATCTAGAACATTTAATATGCTGAATGACATCTAGAACATTGAATATGCTGAATGACATCTAGAACATTTAATATTCTGAATGACATCTAGAACATTGAATATGCTGAATGACATCTAGAACATTGAATATGCTGAATGACATCTAGAACATTGAATATGCTGAATGACATCTAGAACATTTAATATTCTGAATGACATCTAGAACATTGAATATGCTGAATGACATCTAGAACATTGAATATGCTGAATGACATCTAGAACATTGAATATGCTGAATGACATCTAGAACATTGAATATGCTGAATGACATCTAGAACATTGAATATGCTGAATGACATCTAGAACATTGAATATGCTGAATGACATCTAGAACATTGAATATGCTGAATGACATCTAGAACAATGAATATGCTGAATGACATCTAGAACATTGAATATGCTGAATGACATCTAGAACGTTGAATATGCTGAATGACATCTAGAACATTGAATATGCTGAATGACATCTAGAACATTGAATATGCTGAATGACATCTAGAACATTGAATATGCTGAATGACATCTAGAACATTGAATATGCTGAATGACATCTAGAACATTGAATATGCTGAATGACATCTAGAACATTGAATATGCTGAATGACATCTAGAACATTGAATATGCTGAATGACATCTAGAACATTGAATATTTACTTGATGATCTGTCGAAATAGATTTTATTTTCCTCCATCAAGTCAACCTGGTGCAGTAGATTTTAAAGCATATCATACCATTCATTTTATGAATCATGTACGCGTGTAGTTGCGTCTGTGGGTCTCACCAATGCCCCACTAGATAAACCTCCCATGCAACAGAAAACCTTAGTAGATGACATTTCGTTATATTGAGGTTATCTTCTTATAGAAGCTTAATGACATGTCATCTATACAATTATGCTCCTTGTGCTGTTATTTGTTGTTGAATTGTGTTTCATGTTTACTTGAATATATGTATGCACCCTCTGTGGTTGGGAGGGAGCCAGAGATGTATTGTACAGCACTGGGGAGGAGGAAACTGACAGCATTGTTTATTTCCTATGGCTGAGACCCATCGTAGAGGCACAGTGACTCAGGACGTGACAATCCTTTTGACTTGAACATTTGGTTGCATGCCTAAAGCAATAGAGAAGTTCGGCATAACCAGTAGTCAATTGGTAGCGGGGAATGAGCACAGTGAACCCTATCTTGGCTACAGTGGCTCGGAGTAGTGCATAGGTTGAAACCTACCTTCCTGGAGGTGTGATAGTTATTCTCTGGCTCTGTCCCGGGGTGGACCGAAAATCCACAGACTTCCCAGCAATATAATGCTATCTAATGGCATTGGGTCAAAGGGCATGAGCCCATAGACCGCTAGATCAGCAACCAACCAACCAACCATGAATCATGTAATAAAAAAGTTTGATCAGAATTATAAAAAGAAAAATAATATTATAAAATAAAACCAGAAATGGAGACGAGTATGTGGATTTGTGGAATGTTAAATTATTCGGTCTTTATGTCCAACCTAGTTCTTATAATGTAGACTATCAGGTACCTTCACTGTTTGACATATCACCCATAATGGTTAAACGTTTTTTTGTTCGAACTAATTAAATTGACTGAATCAAACTTGTCATAGAGCTATTTTTTTTTATACATCAACATTTCTCACATTTCTACCCCTCTCCAAATAGATAATTTGCACTATACATGCATATATTAACATTTATTAATAAATCTATTAATTAATATTTGAATAATTGGAATAATCCCAATCCAATATTATTTCAGTACAACAGTCCAGTTTCTATGGCTACGCAAACATGTTGCCACGACGATATACACAAGCCGTAATGGTCGGTGAAAGTGAGTAATTTATTCTCCTATTCAAAACTAGTGCTATTTGGTGCTGGAAAGATTGGCTTCAAAATCTTCATTACCAATATATAGTATATATAATATTTAAATGCACACAGGAAGATTCTAAAGTACAACGTATTTCTGTCTTATATAACGCCTATAATTATATTGTGGGATCGATATAACGTTTTGACATTGGCTTTCCCTCAGAAGGGCAAGAGTTCGAATACGAGACGATTTAGGAAATATAAATCCTTAATTACATCAGACATCAAGTGTGTGTGTGAACAGTACGCGTTCTTTTGGATTTGCATGATAAACTTGTAAATTACTTGTGAGCTTTGAGCGTATTTAAGATCCCTTATATACGATCAGAAATCGATAAGAAAAAGAGATTTAAGCATCTGTTTTGACACAAATATATAATAAATAAAATTGTTTTTCCTTCAAATATGACACATCACAAGGAGAAACAAAATCTTGATCTGCGCTTCGCCAGTGATGCTACAATGCTGAGTATTCATATATCCTCGCCAGTGATGCTACACTGCTGAGTATGCATATATCCTCGCCGGTGATGATGATAACCTTCATGTGACCTCGCCAGTGATGCTGCTAGAGTGTGTATGTGCCCTAGCCAGTGATGCTGCTAGAGGGTGTATGTATCCTCGGCAGTGATGCTACACTGCTGTTAGAGTATTCATATGCCATCGCCAATGATGATGATAGCCTTCATGTGACCTCGCCAGTGATGCTGCTAAAGTCTTAATGTGCCCTCACCAGTGATGCTACACTGATGCTAGTCTTCTCACCAGTGATGCTACACTGCTGCTAATCTTCTCGCCAATGATGCTACACTGCTGCTAATCTTCTCGCCAGTGATGCTTCACTGCTGCTAAAGTCTTCATGTGCACTAAATATATCCCAGCACAAATGAATATTATCTGAAGTGCATCGATAACGATTCTAACATACATAGATGGGACTTCAATCTGATCTTGTATCATGATCTTCCATTTATTTTTGTGTCGTTCTACAGAAAACACAGAATAATGTCGGCGAAGGAATGTCCATTCTGATTTTACCGATTTTATTCCCATAACATGTACAAACCATTATCATCTCACAATCTCATCTCACATTTTTGCACGCTTTAGTATGTTCTGTCAGCGTTTACACTAAGATTTTATCCATGTAAAAGTCTTACCATGAATGTTATCTGGTGCTCGATGTGATTGGAGTACGAAAATCGCTACTTCCACTATTTCTATTTTTAAGTCTGTAAAGATCTGATATAACCACATTGGACTAGAGTCCATGGTTAAAAATAAGAAAACATCGTCACCATAAGAAAATATCTTACGTCACCATAAGAAAATATCTTACGTCACCATAAGAAAATATCTTACGTCACCATAAGAAAATATCTTACGTCACCATAAGAAAATATCCTACTTTACCATAAGAAAATATCTTACGTCACCATACGAAAATAACTTAGGTCACCATAAGAAAATAACTTACGTCACCATACGAAAATAACTTACGTCACCATAAGAAAATATCCTACGTCACCATAAGAAAATATCTTACGTCACCATACGAAAATAACTTAGGTCACCATAAGAAAATAACTTACGTCACCATAAGAAAATAACTTACGTCACCATAAGAAAATAACTTAGGTCACCATAAGAAAATAACTTACGTCACCATACGAAAATAACGTAGGTCACCATAAGAAAATATCTTACGTCACCATAAGAAAATATCTTACGTCACCATACGAAAATAACTTAGGTCACCATAAGAAAATAACTTACGTCACCATAAGAAAATAACTTACGTCACCATAAGAAAATAACTTAGGTCACCATAAGAAAATAACTTACGTCACCATACGAAAATAACTTAGGTCACCATAAGAAAATATCCTACGTCACCATAAGAAAATATCTTACGTCACCATACGAAAATAACTTAGGTCACCATAAGAAAATAACTTACGTCACCATACGAAAATAACTTAGGTCACCATAAGAAAATAACTTTTGTCACCATAAGAAAATAACTTACGTCACCATACGAAAATAACTTAGGTCACCATAAGAAAATAACTTACGTCACCATACGAAAATAACTTAGGTCACCATAAGAAAATAACTTTTGTCACCATAAGAAAATAACTTACGTCACCATACGAAAATAACTTAGGTCACCATAAGAAAATAACTTACGTCACCATAAGAAAATATCCTACGTCACCATAAGAAAATATCCTACGTCACCATACGAAAATAACTTAGGTCACCATAAGAAAATATCCTACGTCACCATAAGAAAATATCTTACGTCACCATAAGAAAATATCTTACGTCACCATACGAAAATAACTTAGGTCACCATAAGAAAATAACTTACGTCACCATAAGAAAATAACTTACGTCACCATAAGAAAATAACTTAGGTCACCATAAGAAAATAACTTACGTCACCATACGAAAATAACTTAGGTCACCATAAGAAAATATCCTACGTCACCATAAGAAAATATCTTACGTCACCATACGAAAATAACTTAGGTCACCATAAGAAAATAACTTACGTCACCATACGAAAATAACTTAGGTCACCATAAGAAAATAACTTTTGTCACCATAAGAAAATAACTTACGTCACCATACGAAAATAACTTAGGTCACCATAAGAAAATAACTTACGTCACCATAAGAAAATATCCTACGTCACCATAAGAAAATATCCTACGTCACCATACGAAAATAACTTAGGTCACCATAAGAAAATATCCTACGTCACCATAAGAAAATATCTTACGTCACCATACGAAAATAACTTACGTCACCATAAGAAAATATCCTACGTCACCATAACAAAATATCCTACGTCACCATACAAAAATAACTTACGTCACCATAAGAAAATATCCTACGTCACCATAAGAAAATATCTTACGTCACCATACGAAAATAACTTAGGTCACCATAAGAAAATATCTTACGTCACCATACGAAAATAACTTAGGTCACCATAAAAAAATAACTTACGTCACCATAAGAAAATAACTTACGTCACCATAATAAAATAACTTAGGTCACCATAAGAAAATAACTTACGTCACCATACGAAAATAACTTAGGTCACCATAAGAAAATATCTTACGTCACCATAAGAAAATATCTTACGTCACCATACGAAAATAACTTAGGTCACCATAAGAAAATAACTTACGTCACCATAAGAAAATAACTTAGGTCACCATAAGAAAATAACTTACGTCACCATACGAAAATAACTTAGGTCACCATAAGAAAATATCCTACGTCACCATAAGAAAATATCTTACGTCACCATACGAAAATAACTTAGGTCACCATAAGAAAATAACTTCAGTCACCATACGAAAATAACTTAGGTCACCATAAGAAAATAACTTAGGTCACCATAAGAAAATAACTTACGTCACCATACGAAAATAACTTAGGTCACCATAAGAAAATAACTTACGTCACCATAAGAAAATATCCTACGTCACCATAAGAAAATATCCTACGTCACCATACGAAAATAACTTAGGTCACCATAAGAAAATATCCTACGTCACCATAAGAAAATAACTTACGTCACCAAACGAAAATAACTTAGGTCACCATAAGAAAATAACTTACGTCACCAAACGAAAATAACTTAGGTCACCATAAGAAAATAACTTACGTCACCAAACGAAAATAACTTACGTCACCATAAGAAAATAAATTTTAATTAATCTAACCAAATATTGATATGCCAATTTGACCATGACATTGATGTGGCAGGTTTTGCTGGAGTACTTGTTTCTCTGAACCGCATCCTCACGAAGTCATTGTTGAAAGATGAACGGACAAACACCACCATATTCTTCATCGTCTCCATCTTCTTTATTGGAGTCTGCTGTTTCATCTTCCTCTTGGCCAGGTAGGTTTAGTGCATACAAACAAACACACACGTATACAGAGACATTATAGAAACCCATACACACATACATGTAATGTATACAGATATATAGAATAAACAGAGCCTACTCTGTATTAAAAATAAGGCTGGAGATGGCTTTAGCGTCCTTGTCAAGGCTAACTGTGATTTGGAAAAGCAACATCAGTGTTGGAGTGAAAATCAAACTGTATAAGTCGCTGGTGCTTTCTGTTGTGTTGTATGGTTGTGAGAGTTGGACACTCACTGCGGACATGGAGAGAAGATTACAGGCTTTCGAGTATAAATGCTACAGAAGAATTCTACGAATTTCCTATAGGGAACATAAGACCAATGTGTACGTAAGAAATAAAGTAGAGATGTGTGCAGGTGTCCAGGAGCCATTTCTTTCAATAGTGAAACGACGAAAACTAGCATGGTTCGGACATGTATGCAAGCACGATTCCTTGTCAAAAACAATACTGCAGGGAACTGTCGAGGGTGGAAGAAGCAGAGGAGGACAAATAAAGACATGGACAGACAATATCAAGGAATGGACAGGGCAAGATATTTCCACACTCATCCGCATCGCTGAGGATAGAATTCGCATGTATTTCCATGTAGGTTTTTGTTTGTCCTGATGTAAAATTTCTAGTGGAAACGTCATCAGTTCTTGTGTTTTACTAGTATATCGCGCTTAGATTTGGTAACATTTTAACTTGTCTTATACGTTTATACCCGTATTGTTGGGATTTGAAAGGGGAGAAAAGAATATAGCACTGTCACCTTCCATACATGTCGTAGGAGATGACTAAGACGGTCGTCTACGTGTAGTTTTGCATGTCATGTCGTATTGGATACAGTTTTATCATAAATCCCTAGGGATTATCGCTTGAGCCACAGGCTATGTGTTTTGAAGAAACTCTATCGGCAAGCAGCATCATGTTTTGTACGTAGGCACGGATTAGATACAGGAAAAGCATAATAAAATGAAATCCATTCTTTACGACTATACTCTGTTCACTGTAAGAGTAAAGTGGGTCAGTGTTTCTGATTAGTTGTTGGACGCAGAACGTATTATAATAATTATACTCGATTGTTAAGTACTCAATAATATTGTTTTTACATTTCGTTTGAAGATTGTTTTTAGTTGTTTGAAAATGTTTGAAATAATATTGTTTTTACATTGTTATCAGCTGTTTAAACAGGGGATATGTTTTGAACCAGTTTACTTTTAAGGTGAAAAGAGTTTTTCTCATCAGTGAGTGGTGACTAACATGCAAATACACGTACAGTAAATTATCACTGAATTGTTGCAGTGACTGCCGTGTCAGTTCTCTCATCTCTCAGTAAAACCATAAACAAATCATTAGCATAGAGCTGGGTAAGTTGTCATCTTCGTTGTCCTGTTATTTGTTTAATTGAACATGTTTCATTTACCTATATTGTGAATTCATACATAATATTTCCCTGTCCCCCTAGGCGCACAGGTTTTGTTAGACACCACATATACACCTGCAAAGCTGACAAAGCAAGATACGAGGCCAACGACGGGGTAAGTTATCTATGTTTGTAGATAGATATTTTTCTTGAAATTTGATAGCGATCTAGATTTTTGGTTTTTCTAAATACTTGGTGGTGACCGAGATTTTAGTCTGTCTATACCAGTGGTTTTTTTTTTAATTTGGTAGCATAATTCAGGATATGGCCATCAACCCAAACTCGTTTGGCTCTAGTGATTTTCTAGACAACATGAATACGCTCAGAAGTTTCTGAAAGGTCTGTACACACAATTGACTGTGGCGGGATAGTGAATCTTGATAGTCACATATAATTTTGAGTGTTTTGAACGTTAATAGGGACCTAGATATTTTTGGGGCATCATCATCATCAGGTGTCATGCCAGCCTGCGCAGGCGATGATGGCTCTCCACAGCTCTCTATCTCCAGTATTATGTATCATGATCGTTGTTGTTTCCCTGCAGCGCCATCTTGTTAAACTGTCTAACATTTTCTCACGTTGTCGCCTTCTGTCTCTGTTGCCTTCAATCTTGTCTGTTGTGACTGATCTCCAAACCTTCTTGTCTGATAACGTGAACAAGAAAAGGAAGATTATAGTTTTCTTATATTATTGTGTTTTTTTTCTTATTATCATTATATCGTGTTATTTTGAGGTATTGTACCAAAATAAGGGAACACATTCACACTTTTTATAAAATTATGCACCGATCCGAATTTTTCATGTCATTTACTGCGGAGTGCGTGCTGGATACAAAATGGCTACCGTAATTGTAAGTTTGTTAGAAATGTAGACATTCTTATGCACAGTCGAAAGGAATGTTGCCGGATTCGACGATTTTCACGTTACATACTGAGAGCTTACCCCCCCCCCCCCTGTGCCATCCACTGAGAAGTCCATCCATTCAAGCCTCCAATAATAAATATCTTGGCCCTAAAAAACTGATTGGTTATCATAGATTAGGCAAGGGAAATAATTTGCGGTAACAATTGCCTAAATTACTTTTCACTTCCTGCTAAAAAGGTAGATCATTATTTTAGGATAGAACCTTTTTATATTAAAACTTGATAATGACTAAAATTTTAATTTACTTTCAACTTTGATGGTGACCTAGATTTACAATTTCCTATGAACATTGATAGTAACCCAGGTTTCAAGTTTGCCTTGAACCTTGACAATGATTTATGATTTGTGAATTAGTGTAAAGTTATCAGGTTCCAGTAAATCGACTATACTTTTGTCAAGAGAATAAGTTCTTCCCTCATTATCATCTTCATGATGAGTTATCTTCATTATCATCTTCATGATGAGTTATCGTCATTCCCGGCGGCAGGTTGCTGCTATGGGCCTACATTTACTTGTAGAAAGTGTCCATATTTCACAGCTATAATTGTGACTGTGAGCGTGCTTGCTACAATGAGTTGTAATTTAGCTTTACATGCGGTGCCTTTATCAAAGACTTTTGATTTGAGCAATTTTGAAAGTCACATGACGAAATTAGGAGAAAGTACGTCATATCACACTAGTAATTTACAACGTGGCTGCGATATCGGTGCTTTTCAATCCCGCACATCTAAACTCAAAGTGGAATGTTGTGGGCCACTAAGATATTCTACAGGATAAGGTAGCAACCCCTTAAACCCTTCTTAATCGTTTTTACAACAAATCAGACGTCACTATGTTACTATTGTTTGCTCCTCTTTCGAGCCCCGGTTACAATTACGGCACATGATAATGATGACATATAAAGTTTTAATCCAAGTATTTCTTTGACTTTTCTAGATTTAGATTAGATTTTCTTTGACTTTGTTTCAATCTCATTATCTACAAACAGCAAGCGATCGATTACATTACGAAAGGAATCAAAGAACGTGGGGGAAACTAACCTAATAGCAACCTGAAATATTCATGAGAGACTGTCTGAAGGGCTGACCTAACAGCACGAACCAAGATATAAAGTTAACATTCTCTGACCCACACTAAAACTTAACATCTTAAATGTCCCAGAGAGAAAGTCTAGTAGACATATTCGTTTCCTTTAAGTTTGAATTTCGTATTCCAGAACTAAGACTGGGCACTTGAACTCACGAACTTGCTCGTAGATCAAAAGCTGACCTCAAACGTTGTACTTGCGATGCCAGTGGAATTGTGAGTTTTAATAGTGTCTACACATTTAGTAACTAGATTCGTTCGGATTCCGTCGGGACTCGTCGTTCCGTCGGGACGAAATTGATTGGGTTGCTTACTCTGATATGCCTCACATTATCAATGTGCTTGCCCCAAGCCGATTCATCATATGGGAACAGTAACGAGTATGACATTTGATATATATTCGAGCTATGTATATTAATATTAATAAACGACTTTTATTAATTAAATTTATTAATTAAATTTGTAAATGCGAATGCCGCGGTTAAACGTTGGTTCTTCATTGTCGTTGACGAAAACCATTGCAACCTGGTTAGATATTGGTTTATTATAGCGACATTTATCACATCGTGCTTGAAGACCAATTTTTACTATTGGGATTTCTCATTCAGTGAGTAGCATTCTGAATCTCTCTTGTTTCGATATAACGCATTAACTGATGCTACAGTACTACTCTATTGTGCTGACGAAAAAATCGATCGATTTTATCAAGAATTTCACTTTCGCATGTAGCAATTGCTACTTGTGCTTGTCGGCTCCTGGTTTTTTATCCTCGCTGTCCATGGCATTCTCAGAGCTCTTCTATATCACTTTACTTCAAATGATATTTTTTTGGCCACTGTTTTATTTAGTGTCCATGCTTCACATCCATATGTCTCTAGAGCAAGCACACATGTTAATAGTAAACATAACGTAGTACACTACCATAGTTTCTTTAGCTGTTTTAATTTAGACAACGCCATTGCTGTTCTTCTCTTAATCTCAACTGCGCAGTCCCCCACATTGTTTATATTAGTTCCTAAATATTCAAAATGTATCACTTCTTCTAAATTGTAGTTCTCAATATTAATTTTCGGTCTTGATTTCGTTTTGTCAGTTGCAATTACTTTCGTCTTTTTCATATTTAAGAACACGTTTTGCTGTTCGCTGAACTTTTGGGTTGACTTAATTATGTTCAGTAGTTCGTGTTCGTTTGTTAATAGCACTGTGTCGTCTGCATATCTAATTTCTGGTATCTGCTGCCCTCCTATATTTACGGGTCTGAAATCAAGCCTCATAGTTTCTTGTCTCAAATTTGTCATTATATTTTCTGCACAGATGTTGAACAAGTATGGAGACAAAGTGCAGCCTTGTCTTACTCCTTTCTGTACATTGAACCACTCAGATCTTGCATCCTTAACTTTTACCACTGCCTCTTCGTCTTTATACAGCTCCTTGTATAGGAACATGTAATTTTGATATATTTTCTTACAGCCACTGACTTTAATCCTCGTATCTGCTAGTTCTAGTATTTTGATGTTTCTCCTTTTCATCTATCAGGTCTTGTTTCTTATCTTATATTCCACAAATGTTGATTGTAGCAAATTTAATATGTTTTTTTTTCCTTCGTTGTTTAATATTACTAGTAGTCGCCTTCATAAAACTCTCCATTTTACTACGAGCCATATTGTTCTCACTGACGGTTTGTTAATCCTGTCTCTGTGTTGTATCAGGAAATTCATGGCTACACCGCGATCTCTAACTAACACATACAGAAAGAAACCACATATTCCATGCGAATAGTCCTGAAACATTGAACTGGACTTCCATTTGTGGTCACAAGAAATAGCACAACTGTCACTTCGCGCCATTTTACCGGGAGTAAACCAAGAATAGAATAAAGACTTTATTATTTCGATAAAGATTTTCAAGACCGTGTTATCGCAGGAACATCCAAATACAAAAGGGCATGTTACGGCTTCATGTAAAACTGCCTAAGCATTGTCAGATTTTCCCGTTACCAATTTGTTTTCCAGAAAAGTCCTTCACGCATATCTCACACAACGGTTCTCATATTCTCTAATACGACTGATAATTGGTCTCCAGTGTATGCTTTGTGTCGCAAGCTAGTGACATGCACGAACACAGTCGGACAAGCCAAGATAAGTGGTAATACGAGGTACAGGGGTGAAGTCGTTTAGGAAAGTCATGACAAAACAGGTGGAGGAGACAAGAGAACGTCGCAAACCCAAATATTCTGTGGCTGAGACTTGATCACATGGAAGGTTTCATTCATGAGAGATACTACTCAACTAGTGATTTGATCACACACACGGTTTGATTCATGAGATGTGATCACATAGAATGTTTGTCATGAGAGATACTACTCAACTAGTGACTTGATCACATAGACGGTTTGTCATGAGAGATACTACTCAACTAGTGACTTGATCACATAGACGGTTTGTCATGAGAGATACTACTCAACTAGTGATTTGATCACATACACGGTTTGATTCATGAGATGTGATCACATAGAATGTTTGTCATGAGAGATACTACTCAACTAGTGACTTGATCACATAGACGGTTTGTCATGAGAGATACTACTCAACTAGTGACTTGATCACATAGACGGTTTGTCATGAGAGATACTACTCAACTAGTGACTTGATCACATAGACGGTTTGTCATGAGAGATACTACTCAACTAGTGACTTGATCACATAGACGGTTTGTCATGAGAGATACTACTCAACTAGTGACTTGATCACATAGACGGTTTGTCATGAGAGATACTACTCAACTAGTGACTTGATCACAAAGAAGATTTCATTCATGAGAGATACTAAACAACTAGTGATTTGATCACATAGAAGGTTCATGAGAGATCTCAACTAGTGACTTGATCACATAGAAGATTTCATTCATGAGAGATACTACTCAACTAGTGACTTGATCACATAGAAGGGTTGTCATGAGAGATACTACTCAACTAGTGACTTGATCACATAGAAGGGTTGTCATGAGAGATACTACTCAACTAGTGACTTGATCACATAGAAGATTTCATTCATGAGAGATACTACTCAACTAGTGACTTGATCACATGGAAGGTTCATGAGAGATACTACTCAACTAGTGACTTGATCACATAGAAGATTTCATTCATGAGAGATACTACTCAACTAGTGACTTGATCACATGGAAGGTTCATGAGAGATACTACTCAACTAGTGACTTGATCACATAGAAGATTTCATTCATGAGAGATACTACTCAACTAGTGACTTGATCACATAGAAGGTTTGTCATGAGAGTTACTACTCAACTAGTGACTTGATTACATAGGTTCATGATAAATACTACTTAATTAGTGACTTGATCACATAGAAGGTTTGTCATGAGAGTTACTACTCAACTAGTGACTTGATCACATACACGGTTTCATTCATGAGAGTTACTACTCAACTAGTGACTTGATCACATAGAAGGTTTGTCATGAGAGTTACTACTCAACTAGTGACTTGATTACATAGGTTCATGATAAATACTACTTAATTAGTGACTTGATCACATAGAAGGTTTGTCATGAGAGTTACTACTCAACTAGTGACTTGATCACATACACGGTTTCATTCATGAGAGTTACTACTCAACTAGTGACTTGATCACATAGAAGGTTTGTCATGAGAGTTACTGCTCAACTAGTGACTTGATTACATAGGTTCATGATAAATACTACTTAATTAGTGACTTGATCACATAGAAGGTTTGTCATGAGAGTTACTACTCAACTAGTGACTTGATTACATAGGTTCATGATAAATACTACTTAATTAGTGACTTGATCACATAGAAGATTTCATTCATGAGAGATACTACTTAATTAGTGACTTTTGTTTTTGCTCCTTAGTTTGACAGTCTGAAAGATGAAAAATGACAACACACACACACACACACACTCTCGCGCACATATGTAATACATATATACCTGCATGCAAACATACACAAATAAATATACACTCACACATACACAAGTTAGAATTTCCAAAACAAAATTTGAGATTCGCGACCTACTGCTCGCCTAAATTATATCCTTAATAGGCGTCACCGGATCAAGAGACTGACTTAGGCTAAGCAAAATATTCATCGATCAAGAGCGGAATAGAGATCAACGTAACTTCCATGAAAGTAGATTTATTATATCATTTGATGATAAGAGAAATAATGTCTAGCTTCTGCCTGGAGTAGTATGTGCAAATATTATATCATTTGATGATAAGAGAAATAATGTCTAGCTTCTGCCTGGAGTAGTATGTGCAAATATGTGTTTTATCAATCGTAATAGACGTTCGCTAGTTAGTTTGTTTCAATCCCCAAAATCAACGATCGATGAAGCTCTTGATTTCTAAGTGTTGGTAGTTGGTTTCTCCAGAACTCTCTCCTGCTCAGAAGGCTCACGAACTCTCAGCAGTATTCAATGCTTTGAGCATCACTGTGTAAGCTGTCAATAACACAGTTGAAGTAAATATGTTTAGGAAAATTCAATATTAAGCAGGTAAGTAATAGGCAGTCTATAAAAAACAAATACAATCGGCAAGGGGTCTATGGGGCAAACAAGTTTGGGATTCACTGCTATGAAGGAATAATATAATTATAGGATTTTGAAAAGTGTTTCTATATAAAGTTTTGTTATATAAAGTGTTGTTGGTATAGGGGAAATTTGAGGAAATTGTTATAAAATGATGCGCTATACTCTATAGAGAAGAATATCACTGTACAATAAAAACCTGTCTTAAACAGAACCGCAAGGGCTGGGTCATTTTCAAGTTAAACCAAGTTTCCGTTTAATCAAGACGTCTTTGAAAATGTAACCAGGCATAAGAACGAGACAATGTACATATTCAGAGAATGGTAGAAATGGGAGTGACTAGAGGCGATGGGAGAAAGTGCTCCATCTCCGGAAAGATCAGAAGAACGCGTAATCAGCAACTGACTAGAACACTTAACTTATACACTTGCCGGAACGGCAAGAGGAACATATATGGGAATGCCCCCAGTGCTGTGACGCTTGTTCCTAATCAAGAATCAAGAAAAACCAGGAATGCATGTAACTAAAATCAAATAAAATACAGTATTCATAAAATCAAATAAAATACCGTACTAATGTAACTAAAATCAAATAAAATACCGTACTAATGTAACTAAAATCAAATAAAATATCGTACTCATGTAACTAAACTCAAATAAAATACCGTACTCATAAAATCAAATCAAATACCGTACTCATGTACTTATTCGCACTATAATATCAGTATATTGTATATTCTCTTTCCCCAAGTGAGTGATGGTTGATAGTATCCACACTTGCCGTTAAGCGTAAGGGTGGGAGCTCCAGCTGTCGTTCAGCCAAATGTGTCGTCTTGGTTGCATTGTCCATGTTTGTTTAAGTTTATTTTGATGTTGTCTAGCCACCGTTGTATTGGTCTACCTCTGGCTTTATGTCCGGATATTCTTATAATAACAGTGATTATCGTTAATCGTGGGTGCTATAGATAAATACAAGTGTCTATATTATAAATATTGACAGTGTGTGTGTGTGTGCGTGTGCGTGTGTTTTCTTGGACGCACGAGAGAAAATCTGTTGTTGATACACTATTGCTTAACACACTCTGTGATTACAGAACAGCATGTCAGAAGGTCAAGGTAATAAGCTCAAACCCTACCGCAGGCAACTGCGCATCCTGGTTGTAGGAAAGTAATGACAACCTACTGAAAGTATTTATATTGCGTACACAATTACTACAGCCAAAAACGCTGGGTTTGTCGCTACGTCATGAAAAAGATGTACTAAAAATAAACATTATACTTTGACGTTTCCAACTTGGCATATCTTCTCACTACGGACTAAATATTGCTTTCTTTTTCCTTCGTGATTTAGAAGACATGTGTCTCATAAAACACAAGACTTCTTTATCTCGATACAAAGTCGGGTATAATTGTTTGATTTATTTTTATAAATATTACACTGGTCTCCCGAAATTCTTTTTAACTTTTCCATTTCGAACATTGGATATTTCCACTCAAGACTTCGTGTCCACATAGTTATAATTTCCGCTGAATCCAGGAGTTTTAAAGTTTTTCAGCGACGAATTCACAGGTCTGATAAATTTGTCCGTTGAAGATAAATTTTCATTTAAAAAAGGGTCTGCTTAAGACGCATTACTGTATATTATATTTTTAATTTAACGAATGGTGTGGCTCATGAGTAAACGTGTTTGATACAATGTGTGGCTCATGAGAAAACGTGTTTGATGCAATGTGTGGCTCATGAGAAAACGTGTTTGATGCAATGCGTGGCTCATGAGAAAACGTGTTGAAGCAATGTTCAACGAATCATGTAGCTCATGAGAAAACGTGTTTATGCGTTGTTGAACGAATGATGTGGCTCATGTTAAAACGTGTTTGACGCAATGTTCAACACATGCAGGCTTATATGCATAACATTTTTATTGTATTTTCACAGACTGAACTTCTACAAGGTAATATGACGTGCTTTGAATTTGAAGTCGCTACCAAGGACGACAACACTCAGGAGAATACTTCTAATTCTAATGTGGAAAGGGAAATAACAATGAATAAAGAGGGGGAAATGACAGTACACCACCAAGACGCTTCTAAACTATGTGTTGCTAACGGACAATGTGAAAGTCTGCCCGTAACATTTAAGAGTGGCCATTCTGTCACATACGGTTCTTCCAAGCCAGAAGAAGGTAACAGCTGCAGGACATCATTGGTCCATATTCAACAATCTACTTTTACAGGTAAATCAAGTAATCGGGTCTCTGGTCATTAATACCAACTGTTTCTGTATTCACTTTCCAGTAATCGGGTCTCCACTGGCTTCGCATATGAGTGGTCCTTGGTTCATTCCTCAGTTGAGGTGGAAATGTTTCTCAGATCGCAACGGCTCTCAGGTCGACCCAGCCTTAAATGGGTACCGAATTAATCCGGGAAGTAAAGACTGCGAAGGAGAGGAGATGGCTACCGCCCTCATTTGCAGAGCCTCTGAAATGTGAGATCGCTAACATCTCACACCCCTACGGCATTAATAAATGCTATGGGTTACTTTATTTTACTTAATCGGGCCTCTGGTCTTTATTGTAAACTGTGTTTCTGTATTCGCTCTCCAGTAATCGAGTCTCTGGTCTTTAATGTAAACTGTGTTTCTGTATTCGCTCTCCAGTAATCGGGTCTCTGGTCTTTATTGTAAACTGTGTTTCTGTATTCGCTCTCCATTGGTGTTAATGCAGGATGACTAGGAATGTCTATCTTGAAGTTGGCAGGGTGTAACAAATTTTTAAGAACACAACAATTTAAACATAGACACTCAAGTTGCATTATACAAGACTATGATTACCCCATCACTGTGCTACCAGTGCTAAACCTGGACAATGACAGCACAAGACACACATAAATAGTGACAACAGAAATGACATGTCTACGAAGAATACTCGGAGTGTCATTAAGAAATATAATTACAAACGATAACATCAGACAGATAGCCAAAACAATGCCAGTATTGAAAAACACCAAAAGACAACAGATCAAGTGGTTTTCACACGCTTCCAAACTTCCAACAGACAGCACGACACAGATGGCCATGTCATACCGTCAGAAAATTGTCGTATCACAGTGACAAGTTTTGGGAGGCATCCGAACTTTGTAAGCGCCTTCCACCGTCCTTCTCTGTTAATGGTATCGAATGCTTTAGTTAAGTCCACAAATGTTGCTAAGAGTTCGCTATGTTGCTCTTGAGATTTTTTCCTGAGTTTGACGTGCAGCGGATATCATATGAACTGTACCACGACTTGCACGAAAACCGCACTGACTCTCTGGGAGTAGCTCGTTTAATAGTGAGTGACAATCTATTGAGTATGACATGAGCAAGAATTTTACCAGCTATAGACAAAAGTGATATGCCCCTGTGGTTATCGCAAGACTATTTGGTACCTTTGCCTTTATAAAGGTAAACTATAGAAGTATATTTTAGATCTTGAGGCAATGTACCTGAGTTCCAGAAAATACCAAAAGTGTCAGTTAGTTTTTGAATCAGCAATGGTCCACCATTATTATAAATTTCAGCAGGTAACATCAATACCAGGAGCTTTATCATTCGACATTTGTTTAATCGCTATCATAACCTCTTGACTGCTTGGAGGTATATCGAGTTATTCTCTTATCCTAAGTTGTGGCATTCTGTTTATGACTTCTTCATTTATTACTGATGGTTTATTTAGGATTTCTTCAAAATGTTCAGCCCAACGATTTAAGATGTCATTTTTATCAGTGAGAAGCTTCGACGAATCGGCATTTAATAGAGATGGTGATTCCGATGAGTGTGTGCCATAGATAGTTCTTAAAGCCTCATAGAATCTAACTAACTAAACTATACTTGACTAACTAGATAAACTATACTTGACTAACTAGATAAACTATACTTGACCAACTAACTAAACTATACTTGACTAACTAACTAGATAAACTATACTTGACCAACTAACTAGATAAACTATACTTGACCAACTAACTAAACTATACTTGACTAACTAACTAAACTATACTTGACTAACTAGATAAACTATACTTGACCAACTAACTAAACTATACTTGACTAACTAACTAAACTATACTTGACTAACTAGATAAACTATACTTGACTAACTAGATAAACTATACTTGACTAACTAACTAAACTATACTTGACTAACTAGATAAACTATACTTGACCAACTAACTAAACTATACTTGACCAACTAACTAAACTATACTTGACTAACTAACTAGATAAACTATACTTGACCAACTAACTAAACTATACTCGACTAACTAACTAAACTATACTTGACTAACTAACTAAACTATATTTGACTAACTAACTAAACTATACTTGACTAACTAACTAAACTATATTTGACTAACTAACTAAACTATACTTGACTAACTAACCTATTAACTTGACTAGATAACACCTAACATATGTTCCTCACTTCTATCAGAAACAAGGAACGTATGTGTGTGAAGATAGGCTCTATAGATTGATGAAATTATTGACTTCTCTCAATAATAAATGATTATTTCTCTCAATCATGAATTCTGCTTATTTCAGCTAGCTTACGAACTCGATGGGAAGTCACAAAACAAATTTATCCCTTCATGGCCTCCTTTGGGTTGACCTTCTATGTGTCCGTATCCCTTTACCCTGGAATCATATCTGAAGTTGTCAGTTGTAGGCTGGGTACCTGGATGCCTGTTCTTCTTATGGCCTGCTTTAATTTGACAGATGCCTTAGGAAAGGTGAGAAATTCTTGAAGGTTGGTTTTTTTATGCCATCTCTTCTTTTTTGCATAAAAGCTCTCTCTCTCTCTCTCTCTCTCTCTCTCTCTATGTGTGTTTATGTGTGGGTGTGTTTGCAACTTTTCTTTTCGGCGCTAGCCACTAACTTGAACGATTGACAGCTTCTATTAAAATATTGACAGCTTCCATTGAGAGATTGACGGTTTCCATTGAAAGATTGGCAGCTTCCATTGAAAGAGTTACAGCTTCTATTAAAAGATTGGCAGCTTCCATTCAAATCTTGATAGCTTCTATTGAAAGACTGGCCACATCTATGGAAAGATTGACAGCTTCTATTGAAATATTTACAGCTTATATTAAAAGATTTTTTTCCATTGAAAGGTTGACATATTCTATAGAAATATTTACAGCTTCTTTTGAAAGAGTGACAGTTTCCATTGACAGATTGACAGTTTCCATTGACAGATTGACAGTCTCCATTGACAGATTGACAGTCTCCATTGAAAGATTGACGACTCCATTGAAAGAATAGCAGCTTCCATTGAAAGATTGACAGTCCCCATTGAAAGATACTGTCTATATATGGTATCCATGTTTACAAGAAGACCTATCATCCCTTGTAGAATTAATACGGATATAATATGTTATATGTTTGTTGTTACTGAGGACACTTCAATACCTGTAAGCGATGTTCGTTGTTGTTGTAATAGTCCTTGTCTCGATTGGTGCGTTCTTAGTGACTTGAGTGCACAGTTTGAATGTCTTGACAAAATCGCATCTTTTATTGGAGATGCGGTTGGTCAAGTACGGAAAATCTCGTGTACGAGAGTTGCTCGGCGATTTGGTGCAGTTGAACGTACTGGTTCAATTCCCGTAAGAATCAAGAATTGAAATATTGACAGCTTCCATGAGAAACAGTTCTCTTGTAGAACGAAAGCTAATGATGAGCAAGAACGAGCAATTCACTCCACCTAAATCTACAATTCACATAACATTCACATAACATTCACATAACATTCACATAGTTTGTGTTCCCCTCCCTAGCATCCAACCCACACAACGATAAAGCCTGTCCACATCCAACCCAAACACACACACACACACACAAATCAATTTAAAACTGAGACTTAGTTCTACTAGGCAGAATTCTTCATCTTCTTGTGTTTCCTTTGAGTTCCCTACAGAACATAGCTTTGCTACTGTTCAGTTCCCTACAGAACATAGCTCTGCTACTGTTCAGTTCCCTACAGAACATAGCTCTGCTACTGTTCAGTTCCCTACAGAACATAGCTCTGCTACTGTTCAGTTCCCTACAGAACATAGCTCTGTTACTGTTCAGTTCCCTACAGAACATAGCTCTGTTACTGTTCAGTTCCCTATCGAACATAGCAGTGCTACTGTTCAGTTCCCTATCGAACATAGCAGTGCTGCTGTTACACTTCAATGATTTTTGTGCTGTTTATCCTCTTTATCTGTACCCTTGGGGTCTCAATTGATTGACCTTTTCCTCCACTGTTATTCTCCATGTATTCCTGTGTTCCAACTCTCTTCTTCTTCTTTGGTTCACTTGAAACATGTCTATATATGTAATCCTGTCTCCTTAATAAAACTCATTGTCTTTTGTAGTTCATACAGTGGCCCATAGAGCTTTGATTCCAGTGTTGTTTCCTCTGGCCAATATGTGTTTTGTACATGACATTCTGATTCATTGTGCGCATTTTGGCTGGTTGCCTCCGTCTTCAGCACATTGCTTACTTGGGAAGGACTGTGGTCCTACTCGAGTGGGGCTGCCCGACCAGTCTTAGTATCCAGCCCCTGATGGCTGAACTACGCCCCATCACCACTACACGGTGCTGGCCTCGATGAGGTTCCAACTCTCCTCTTTCTTTATGGTTTCCAGTCCATCGCTGGTTATGTTGTAAGGCTCCTTTCTGAGGGTATGTCCTATCCATTTTCATATTTTACATGCGTTAGTAAAACTCCATTACACTGATTGAAGTTTCGCCTGCTTGATTTCAGTTTTCCTGCATTGTCTATTGTCTTTCCCTTGGTGGTTTGTGATCCACTCTTGCCGTTAAGCGTAGGGGTGATTGAAACTCGAGCTTGTGTTCTAAAGTCAGATGTGTGGCCTCGGCTGTGCTATGACTGTGTTTGTTCAAGATATCCCTGATATTTTCTATCCATCTTTTTCGTGGTCTTCCTCTGGTTTTGTACCCTGATCTCATTTGGTTATATGCCTGTACGTGCAACATGCCGTGATGCATTCTCATAATGTGGCCAAACCACTTTATCTGCTGCCTTTCTATGTATTATGTGCAAGGTGTTATACCTATTCTTTCCCTGATGTCTTCATTTTATCTATATAGCTCCTTTCAGAATTTGCTGCGTTAAGTACAAGCTTTAGTATTCCACACTTTCTGGTTCGCCACTTCCCTATCGCCACAGGGTTTGTTGTGTAAATTGATTATGATATATGATAATAGTTGAGTTATGACTAGCGCTGAATATTTTGTTTAAAGGGTGGAAGAGTTACTGTAGACCACACTCTTCCTAGTCCAACAGTGTTCCAGTGGCAAGATAAATCAAGACGACTGCAGATGTACCAGGACACAGTGAATGACCAGTGTTCTACGTGTCTCGCAAAACCATTTTCGTTCCACGGCGCTCTGCTAATAAGTGCCTCCCAGCCCGTTGAACATTGATGTTTCATCCTCGCAGTCCGCCATATACAGGCTTCGCATGCTCTCGTAGATATTACCTGTGTTTACCTCCAGGCTGTAGCCCTTCGGTTACCCACACCTGATTTGGCCGACAGGTCAAAGCCGTTACCGGGGTGTGGTCACTGTCGCATGCTGGCAACTACTGGGAACCACAGCTTACACATGAGTGTCAGGTAGGGACCAACGATGTGAGAACTACTCCAAAAGAGTATGACAACCTCAACGTCAGAGGTACTACCCTTCCTCAACCACACACACCTTCATATAATGTATATAATATAGACTTAAAAAGAGGTAATCTGAAGAAAAAAACCAACTCCAACAACTGAGGATCTTATTTTATAATGGAACACCGTCCCTTATCAGAGTTGTGAATGGATGAATGAATAGATAGATAGATGGGCGGCCGGAACAGTCAGGTCACGGTCATTAAGTCGCGCTTCTCTGGCAATCGGAACTACCACGCGCTTGAGAACAGTTATATATATATATATATATCAATTTGGCACTCTCACGCCTTTTCGTATCAATGAGTGCCAGTGGTATGGATGATATCAAGTTGTTTCGTCATTTCTCTGTTTGTCTCGCTTCACATATAGTTGGCTGTGTTTTGTATATTCTTTATTTGTGTGGTTTACACTCTGATCTACTTTCAACACTTCCGATATATCTTCACATTACATTTAACTCGGTCATTTAAACGTCAACTGTGTCGTTCGTCTTTTTTGTTGCGTGTGTAGTTTTGACAAAGACCGTATGGCCGAAACGTCAATTTATGTGTGTTTCCAGTGATTAACAAAACTTCATTACACTATTCCTAGCTTTACCTGTTGGGTTTCAGTTTTGCACAGTGAGTACATATTTTTGATCATACTTCATCGCTGATCATAAAACATATTCAATAATAATAATAAATATGTGACCTAACAATGGAGAGTCAGACCATAGTTATATATAGTGTTGAAAAACTGCATTTTTTAAAATATATACATTTTACCAGATAAAACCAGGTGATTTAGACCAGGTCCGCTTGGGTCAACATGTTTTGTGTCTTCATGCATTCGATGTGATCAATGACTGAAAATATGTTGAATCAAACTTCGAGGCGAGTGGATTCGATCTCAGTGGAACTGATTCAAAACCCGTTTGCTGCATGATTTTTCGTTGTTAATAAATGCTCAATAGATTTATATTATATTATTAATGCATATTTAATTCTATCAACAGACTTTGACATCTATAAGACAAAGTTACTCCAAGCTCCGCCTTCTCATGTGTTCACTTGCTCGTGTTTGTTTAATTCCATTGGCTATCATGTGCTGTAAACCAAGATTGAATCCAATCCTGAACGGAGAGGCGTGGTCAATTCTTGTTGCTCTTGTACTCGGCGCGTCCAATGGATATTTTGGAAGTTTGCCATTGGTACTTGCTCCAAGTCAAGTAGCGCCACGTCACAGAGAACTTTGTGGTAAAGATAAATTTAAGCATCAGTAAAAGAGATAGTGAGAGTAACAGCATGCCATTTTACCAGTCTGTATTAGCCCACATTCTTCTCAAGATATGTCCTGTACGCTATCAGACACGCTTCTTGGCTAATCATACTTATCGTTGGCTGGTAAATAAAGTATACGGAAAGTAGCCTATGAAAAACTCGGATCAGTCGGGTAAGCCAAGATGGGTGACGCAGTGTGTATCAGTGTGTAGAAGCTATCTAGAGAAGGATGTGGAGTCCATGTCAACCTTCAATCGTTTCTGTTGCTTTAAGATTGTCCATACTTTTCTGCAGTATGTAGCACATTAACACGTATACTTGTATTGTACTATAATAATGAGGGCCGTAGATATGGTTACATTAAGACGGAGATTTTACCTAAAAGAAAGATCATTCTTCCGTTTTCCTGTATATATTTCACTATTTGATGGGACATTTGAAGACCTTTTTGAACATCAGAATTCCCCCACGCATTACCTACGCGCCTGGTGACGAGACCATGGTGAGAACGTATTAACAAAGTCCAATAATACTATAGTCCGCTTACTAATTCATAGACATGGTTGAACACGCTTCTCTGCGATACTACTTGTTAAATCGAAGCAGAGATTTTGGGCATTCAACTTTCGAATATTGATAGAAAATCTTACTATAATTTAGTCAATAGATGCTGTGAATTTTACTCACCGGCGAATTCTTTGATTATATATTTGATTTTACAGAACGCAAGTTTATTTTCTAGTTACATTTTACTCATAGCTTCTCCTGCTGACATATCTGAATATTTCCGTGGTTCTCATTGGTCACTGCACTGACAACACACCGCTGTTACCAATGAAAAGCACAAAAATACACGCGCAAACAGGAGAGACGTAGTACGTCAGTTTGTCTTGAAATCTCAAGTTAATTGTGAACTAAACGATAATGTCTCAATCTGGAAGATTGGTGTGTTCCAGTCTTTAATGGGGTCGATTTTGTGCACGTGAAAATCGAGAATTGTAATTTCACAAAGACATTTCACTGCTAAAACCTATTTTCATGATAAGATGATTGTTTACCGTAAAAAATGTTACATTATGTACAAATAAAATAGGTTGATAGATTTATAACCTACAGCCGAAATTCGTAAAACTAGATACGCTTTCAAGAGCAACAGAAAACCAACACAAAAAAATTATGTCATTGAGATTAGAAAGCTGTACGCCAAAATCTCTGCGATCAAACAGGTAGTTTCGGAGAAAATAGCTTCCAACCATGTTTATGAATTAGTAAACAAACACTCGGACGTCCAGACCACAGAGTGGCCAACCCAGGTGCAATAACATAGTTCTACTGTGGAACTTGCAGCACAACTTACTTCACGCTCCCCGGGGGAAATCACACGATATATTCGTTGTGGTTATATGTGAGCGAACGCGGAAGAAGTAAACTAACTATAGTATCTCATTTGCACAATTAGAACAACCATCATCATGTGAAGATCAAATGAGTGTGAAGATGCTCAATCCTTGACCGTGTACATTATAAGACCTACTGGCTAAGGGGAATCAAGCTTTCATAGCGACTCATTTGACAATTAACGTGATTTTAATTGGTCACTATGATTATACTTTGTGTGACAGCCAATGAAAATCAAAGGAATAGTCAAATGAGTCCTATTAGAATGCTTAAATACCCATTACCCAATAGGCCTTCCACTGTAGACGGCCATGCCTCTTCTCTATAACTATAGGAAACTGTTAGCAGAGCCCAGCGTCCTAAACAAATAATATCAACACTGCCACCGCCATATATGTTTAAAGAGAGAACTAGGATGCTTTCTCAGTGAAGTGAGATTTTAGTGGCTCAAAAAACGGTAGTATTTGCTGCCCCACTTCAATATCTTTGCTTAGAGGAAGCCTGTTAAAGACCCACATCATGACTGCTAAGAGGAAATCAATTATATTGTGAATGGTATTGACAACGGGAAAAAAGATATGAATATGCAAATTAAGGCATGAAAAAAAGATATGCGGGTTAAGGCATATGCCTATTGTAGAGAAAATGGACAAAAGCCAACCAAGACACGTTACTTCTGAAGTTGTCGTTCGACCACAACCTCCATTAATTTTTATCGTAAACAAACTCTGATATGACCAAATAGAAATAACGTCCGTGTTTGAAAGTAGCGCACCTCATCTTAAAAAAAAATGCATTTTAATTTTTTTCTAGACGAAGATGGCCACGAGTCATCACAGTGTATTTACAGATGTCTTTGGCGGCACCGAGCTAACTCGCTCTGAATTGCCTGTTCAGAGATCATCAAATAAAGAATACTAATGGCCGAAGTCTGATGTGTAGGATCATTGGTAGAAATAAAATGTCGATACGACGCATTTCCATTCTCTAAACTACACACTGCTGTAAACCTAATGGGACTGTCCTGCTAGAAGTGAGATCATGAGAGAGTTTGAGAAGAATAGAAGAATATCATCTACAAGGAATATGTCACCTGGAGAAAGGAAAGAATATTTCACCTGAAGAAAGGAAAGAATATTTCACCGGAAGAAAGGAAACAATATGTCACCTGAAGAAAGGAAAGAATATGTCAAATGAAGAAAAGAAATATGCCCTGAAGAAAAAAATATGCCCTGAAGAAAAGAAATGTGCCACGAAGAAAGAAATATTCTCTGAAGAAAAGAAATATGCCATGAAGAAAGAAATATGCCATGAAGAAAGGAAATATGCCATGAAGAAAGGAAATATGCCATGAAGAAAGGAAATATGTCACCCGAAGAAAGAATATGTTACCTGAAAAAACAATATGTCACCTGAAGAAAGAATATGTTACCTGAAGAAAGAATATGTTACCTGAAGAAATAATATGTTACCTGAAGAAAGAATATGTTACCTGAAGAAAGAATGTCACCTGAAGAAAGAATATGTTACCTGAAGAAATACACTTGAGAGTGTCATTTTTATTATGTTTTAATCTCTACTCCTTTATTTTGCTGACCAGGAAATTTAACTCCGCCTTATCTCCTCAGTTAAGACTCTCGTTCTCTCCGTTTAAGACTACTATTTATTGATAATTTATTAATTCCTATTGCAGGTAACACGATGATGCTGTCCTTTACCTTTGGCATAATCTGTGGAACATTTACATCTTACGGTTTGGACATTTTCATTGGTCCTCATCCTGACCTTGAATTCTGCAATAGTACGGATATAAATATAACCTCTCTAAGTTCAAATGTCACCCAGAGAATGATGGGAAACTAATCTCTTTCATTCATACAATGATATTATGTATTATTAATACTATGCACTTGACCACCCCTCACCATTATTTTCTAAAATATGAATAGGTCATCAATTAAAAGCATAACAAAACTATTGAATAATTGTTAGAATTGAACCAAGCCCTTCTCTGATTAGGGGTCATATGTGCTGATCTCACACGGTATTACTTATCTTGACTGATTTGACTGGTCCGTACACAATCTTAAATATAAGGCCTACTGGCACATTGGAACACAACCTTCTAAAGTGACTCATTTGACATTCCCATGGTTTTCATAGGTTACTTTGTATATAGCGCCTATGAGTATGGACTGCCAATAAAAATCGCGGGAAGTCAAATGAGTACCAATGACATAATGAATTTCTCTCATGTCCAATTTAGTTTCATGAATGGGATCAACGACAGGAGGACAACCCAAATACATAGGAGGTTGTATTATTTTTATGGTAAAAAGCTTTGATATAACCAAATTGGACTAACATCTGCGGTTGAAAGTGCGTACTTCACTGTAATAGATCCTTTTATAAGAGGGAAATCCCGAACAGCATCTGCGACTAGTTCTGATTTCCCCCACAATTAATTTAGTCAATATTTGGCTATATGAAAATCTAAACAAATTTCTCAACACACATGTTACTGGAACTACATGCCAAGATCTAAACAAATTTCTCAACACACATGTTACTGGAACTACATGCCAAGATCTAAACAAATTTCTCAGCACACATGTTACTGGAACTACATGCCAAGATCTAAACAAATTTCTCAGCACACATGTTACTGGAACTACATGCCAAGATCTAAACAAATTTCTCAGCACACATGTTACTGGAACTACATGCCAAGATCTAAACAAATTTCTCAGCACACATGTTACTGGAACTACATGCCAAGATCTAAACAAATTTCTCAGCACACATGTTACTGGAACTACATGCCAAGATCTAAACAAATTTCACAGCACACATGTTACTGGAACTCTCGTACATATCAAGATCTAAACACATTTCTCAACACACATGTTACTGGAACTACATATCAAGATCTAAACAAATTTCTCAACACACATGTTACTGGAACTACATATCAAGATCTACACAAATTTCTCAAACACAAATTTAGAACAAATTAGTAAAAACACTCTATCCCACCTTAAGATGGCGTTCGTCTATCGGAAGTGATGCTGACCATTTGTTACTTCGACTTTATGAAAGATCGTTCGAAACACCCGACTTATAGCTTGGATATCGAGTTCGGACAATGCAGCCAGATTGGTGGTTAATTGATCGCACATAACAGACGATATCTTTGAATTGTGCCTCTCGGTCCCCACAGCCAAATTACTATTTTGAGGGAATGAATAGAGGATAGTCTGGGTAAAACATGACAGAAGAAGGAATTAACAAAGGGTAGTCTTTGTAAAACATGACAGAAGAAGGAATTAATAGAGGGTAATCTGGGTAAAACATGACAGAAGAAGGATTAATACAGGGTAATCGTAAAACATGACAGAAGAAGGAATTAATAGAGGGTAGTCCTCGTAAAACATGACAGAAAAAGGGATGAATAAGGGGTAAAGGTAGGTCCCATGGCATCAGCCTTCAGGGATGAAGATAACTCTTCCTGTACTAAGCCGCAGCAACTGGTAGAGTGGCCAATTCCCTTCCTTGCTGTTTTTTTTACCTTCCCTAACTCATGCGTTTTGATTGATTTTTTTTATATGTCCGGACGTGTTTTCGAACCTGGCACGCTATAGCCAGATGATAGCAAGCACGCTCATTATCCACTAGGCTACCGCGCTCCTCATTTAGAATAGGGGTAGTCTTCGTAAAACATTGAGACGAGTATATTGGTTATATCGATGGGGGTCTTTGTTACCTCTAATATTTTATGGTAGTGTGTCCTGATATAACCTAATTGGACTTTGTCCGCTGGTTGAAAGGGGCACGCCTCTCCAAAAGAGAGGCAAACTCATTAACTATCTACCTTCGTAAAACATGACAGAAATAGGAATGACACCATGATGAAGATGGCAGCTACTGGCATGTTATTTGTCTCAGACATTTTTATCGAGTCGAACAGGATTAACACCAAAATAGATTTGATTTCAGTGAGGGTTAATTCCGTATACAAGCGTGTAAATAACGAGGGTTCCTCCCCCGTCCGCTAAGAAAGTCAGTGCAATCTAGCCCTGGGAAACAACAGAAAACACCCCCCCCCCTCCTTTGACAGTTTTCCCAAAAAAAGGTCACGGAAAATTCCGCGTAAATGAAGAAATTCCGTTTTAATTGCTCCTGCCTTTTACCGATGCCAAAACTACAGCACTGAATGTATCCAATTATAATCTCAATACGGTACACGTGATCTATCAATGGAATAGAAAGTGTGTGTGTGAGAGAGAGAGAGAGAGCGAGATGAACATTATTAAGATCGAGTCAAGAAAACAATCGACTGAAAGAAATCTGAGATTGATAGTGATCGCATAAAAAAAAAAATAACCAAAGCACAGTTCAACTAAAATATGTTTCCATGTTGTATTTATTGTCTTTCTCTGTTGATATTCATCTGTAATAAATGCTATCATTTCTAAAACTGTAGATTATGTTACAATGAGTACTGTTCTCTTGACTTTCGTCACCTAATATACGGCCTGTCAAGTTTAGGCAGGACTAGAAATACAGACCGTTCTCAGTCACAGCAATCGACATGACCTGTACAGATTAGATATTGAATTGTATCTAGTCAAGATGGATGGATTAGATACGGTACTTCAAAATGGATGGATTAGATACGGTACTTCAAGATGGATGGATTAGATACGGTACTTCAAAATGGATGGATTAGATACGGTACTTCAAAATGGATGGATTAGATACTCTATTTGAAGATGGGTAGAAAAGATACTGTACTTCAAGATGGGTGAATTATATACTTTATCTGAAGATGGGTGGATTAGATACCGTATTTAAAGATGGCTGGATTAGATACCATACTTCAAGATGGGTGAATTAGATACCGTACTTCAACGTGGGTGGATTAGATAATGTACTTCAATGTGGGTGGATTAGATAATATATTTAAAGCTGTGTGGATTGGTTACTGTATTTGAAGATGACGTGGATTAGATACGGTACTTCAAGATGGGTGAATTAGATACCGTACTTCAACGTGGGTGGATTAGATAATGTACTTCAACGTGGGTGGATTACATACTGTACTTCAACGTGGGTGGATTAGATAATGTACTTCAACGTGGGTGGATTAGATAATATATTTAAAGATGTGTGGATTAGTTACTGTATTTGAAGATGGCGTGGATTAGATACGGTACTTCAAGATGGTTTGCATTAGATACTGCACTTTAAGATGGATATTAAAGATACTGTACTTTAAGATGGGTGTATTAGGTACATTACTTCAAGATGAAGGGATTAGACACTGTAATTCAAGTTGGATGGATTAAGTACTGTACTTCAAGATGGATAGAAGTATACAGTACTTTTAGAGAAATGGATTAGATAAAGTACTTTAAGATGGATGAATGAGGTACTGTACTTAAAAAATAGATGAATTATGTACATAGGAAATGGCTACTGCAGTAGCTCAATGTTGCACTGTATGAAAACTTGAGCACATATTTTGTGATGGTCTTTATCTCCATTGTATTTGGTTTCAAATAAACGAATGTTGTTGTTACTTTGTCATGGATGTTTTAGTTTTGAAAGTCAAGAATGATCAAAGAAGTTTTTTTTTTCTATATGGGATCACTTTAGATCTTCATTTATCTGCTTGCCCCTAATTCTAATAACTCCCAGAAATCACATTTGATGTTGAGACCTTTCTTTGTACAAAATGAGTTTGCATAGATCAATGGTGGGCAAAATATGGCGCGCTGCAAGCCATCTGGTCCGCCAGGCTTCTTCTGGTGGGCACAATACGGTCTACTGCAAGACATCTGACACGCCAGGCTCAAAGTTATAGCCTTGGTATAAAATAAGGCTCCGGAAAAGACACCCTCCTCCCTTTTTCAATGCACAAAGGAAAACAAGAACTCCATTGATCACAATTCCTGAAGATTGTAATAAACCAGACAAATAATTTCTGATAATGGCCAATCTGTAGCTCCCTCAGGCCAATCCATATTCTTCCAAAAGTTCATTTTTTTACATGACCT
Source organism: Meghimatium bilineatum (assembly GCA_034231615.1). Taxonomy (NCBI): domain Eukaryota; kingdom Metazoa; phylum Mollusca; class Gastropoda; order Stylommatophora; family Philomycidae; genus Meghimatium; species Meghimatium bilineatum. The sequence goes on from CM067322.1 coordinate 19,572,260, forward strand.
CCTCCCACCCCAATTAATCATATATCTTGGTTAAGGATCAATGAAATAAAGCATTGAGTATGTCTACTCTGTAGGTAGGTTGGCAAAGCGGCCTGTATTTCCACAGCCGTAACAGCCTCCCTGCACTCCTTAACAGGAAAACACACAGTAATGAAAAGAAAGATATGAGCGTATGCTATAACAAGATTCTACTGGACCATGTTATTGATCTTCTAGCTATAGATTTTACTGCTTTTCTGAGTACCTGTCAAATCTATGCTCTTTTCCTGATCTGAGTGTCTATTACGTTTTCAGTAATTGGGCATTTTACATTTTTTTTTTAAGTAATTCATCTGTTTTTGTATTTAATTCCTTCAAATGCATATTTTAGTGGCATTTTTGGAAAATCTTTATGGATTGGGGATGTGTGATTTGCTTGCTTTTTGATTCAATTTCTAGTACTAAAAGTTATATTCTTATTTCCTAAGGTGTGAACCCCCCTCTTTCCTCCCATCTACAGGATTGATCAGAACTTGACTTGCACCTGTATAGTTTTCTTGATTTCTTATATTGTCTTGTCACGAAATGTCTTTCATTATGCTGTAGTGTCACAGAACATACTATTCCCATAAGTGCTCAGCTGTGTCACAAGTTCACTAAACTACCTGATTAATTTCACAATTAGCACTTTAAATATTCCTCGAACTTCCCAGAACATAAGTCCTGGCAACTATTTCCTGGGGGTGGAGTCAACTATGGAAATTTCTTTATTGTGTGCATTGAGTGTCGAGAACCGAAAACACAGATCGCCTGACTGGTTGATTAGCGGCTCAACTAGACAATGACAGTCTATAAGACTTATTGGCTAATTGTAAATCCAGTCTTCTTAATGACTCGTTTGACTATTCCCTTAATTTTCATTGGCTGTCACAATGTATCATCATCACAAACAATGAAAATCAAGGGATATTGTCAAAGGCATCATTAAGAAGTTTGGATTTTCTAACTAGTCAGTAGGGCTCATATGGTAGATGGTACTGTAGAGACACTATACAACCATGGCTCTGATGTACATTAATAACTTGATGTTTAATGGTACAACAGGATTAAGAAAAAAGAAGAGTAAAAAAAAAGGATAAAAATAAGACTCACAGAAGGGCAAATTAAAACAGATTTAAAGTAGAAAGAAAAACAGTATAAAATACTAACATAAGGAAGACATTAAAATACAGCATATAAAATAGTAAGACTTACTTAAAACAAGCTGAATACAGAGACAAGATATTCATTTCATTCATTTTCCTTTTGCGCTGAAGTTAGCGCATAGGGCAGAGGTCAGTTCTCTCCAATTCTGTCTGTTCAAAGCTATTCTGTGCAGTTCTTGAATAGTATGAATATTGGTTGTTTTACTATCTCTAAGTATTGTTCTTCTGAGTGTTTCTTTTGGTCTACCACTTGCTCTTTTGCTTGTAGGTATCCATTCAAGAGATTGGTGGTGTATTCTGTTGGTGTCTGCGCGTAGGACATTCCCGATGTAGGACCAACGGCATTTTCTGATAACATCTGTGATGAAATTTTTATGTCTCTTCTCTGATTTTATCATTCGATTTGAATTCACCCCAATGGTTGTTAGTTATCCTACGAAGACATTTGTTCTCGAATTTCAATAATTTTTTTAATGAAGATAAAGAGCTTTTCCAGCTCTCACATCCATATAGAGACAAGATAAGAGAACATATAATAGAAGGCATTAATAAACAGACAGAATAAAGATAGAATGACAAATTGAGAGAATACATTAAAAAAAATAAACAAAGAAAAACAATTAAAAAATGTTTTAAAACTTGCATGAAAAAAATAGAGAGACATAAAAAACTGTTCACAATTGACTTGAACATTCACCAACACTTTAGAACACTGCCAAATAGAAACAAAATCCAACACAAACAAATGTCAGTATTGTATTTCACAGAAAAATTAACCAAAATTATAAGTAACAAAAAGTCATAACATATATAACAAATGATACCAAAATAGTCCTATAAAAGACATATTAAACACATGATCTAATGCCTTTTGTAACGCTTGGATCTAGTGACCCAGTTTGAGCATAAGTTGATGATTGGTAGATAATGGAGGTACTCACAAGAGTTGATATGACATGGATACCAGAAAGCAAACATAAGATAGGGAAAATGCAGATGTTAGATAGGGCAACCACAGATTATGTGGCATAGAAACGCAGATATGAAGATAGGGTAGTCATGGATTGCATGACGAAGAACTGCAGATTTCAAGTAGTTCTGCCAAGAACTATGTGACTGAGAACTACAGATGTCTGGTAGTTCTGACAAGAACTATGTGACAAAACTACAGATGTCAGGTAGATCTGGCAAGAACTATGTGACTGAGAACTACAGATGTCAAGTAGTTCTGCCAAGAACTATGTGACTGAGAACTACAGATGTCAAGTAGTTCTGCCAAGAACTATGTGACGAACTGTAAATGTCAGGTAGGTCTGTCAAGAACTATGTGATGGAGAACTGCTGATGCAAGATAAAGAAGATGGACTGGAATTAAGGGGCACTTTGAGAAGTGACCTCTGATAGCTGGGTGGTGGAGAGTTTGTTGTCTTTGAGGATGGAACGAGGAAAATTGGTCAGAATCTGCTTTGACAGGGTCTAATTAAGTAAACAATAAGAAGATAGTAGTAGCAGATTGGTTAGATCTTGATGCAAGATAACAACAAGTGGTTGGAGTAACTAGAAAAGATATGATTCACAATGAGATGATGTGTCAAATTCTAAAATCTAACACATACAGACCCAATTAAAACAAGCTCAATTAAGATGATTCAACCATCTATACAGAATGAAACATGTGATACCACAACAAGAATGGGAATTAAAAAAGTAACCTAGGCTTGTCCAATCAGCATTACTGCTACATCACATGACATGTTAATTAACTGGACCAAACACTCAAGCGTCCTCATTAGTTAAGTTATTCTAACTTGTCTCTCTCAGGCAACTAAGTGACATGTATGACTAGTCGTATCCTAGATATATTTATGGCCTATGACTTGTGTTATTTCAGTGATAGATGAGACCACTATATGAGATAATCTTGGCAGGCCAAAAAAAATGGCTTATAACTGTTTGTGTTGTTTGAGTGATAGAATAGATAGAACACTACATTAGATCACATTAAGCTAATCTCATAGAACATTATGAGTCCAACATAAGACTCAACCTTACAGTGCTATGCTAAATTTTCATTGAATGTATGGGAGCCTTTGCACTTTCTCATGTCTTCTTCCCTCAACTGCACTACTTAGATATTTATACAGCTGTCAACTGGAGAGTGGTAACCCTGGGTTTAAACCCAGAACATCTAAACTTTTTCTGGGCTGTTCATAATGTGGTAGTCATCTTATATGAAATGAGCTTTCTAATTGCCTTGATCATCTGCCTCTTTTGAAGGTACATTATTGGTACATCTGGTTGATCATCAGCAGCTCCCTCCTTAGCTAGACAATCTGCTTTCTTGTTTCCAGGAACTCCACAATGCGATTCCTCCAATTTCACTACATTCTCTGCTGTAATAATTTCAAAACTCTACATGGATATCAAAATGTACGAAAGGTAGAATTGTTTCTGGCAGTAAAAAAAAAAATCTATGAGTACAATATACTTTAGAAGTTTGTCATACTTCATATATAACAGTAGTGGCAACACTGCTGCTAGTACAGACAGCTTCCCTGAAATAACAGTAGTGGCAACACTGCTGCTAGTAGACAGTTTCTCTGAAATAACAGTAGGGGCAACACTGCTGCTAGTACAGACAGCTTCCCTGAAATAACAGTAGTGGCAACACTGCTGCTAATACAGACAGCTTCCTTGAAATAACAGTGGTTTCATTTCTGATAACATTCCCAGTTACTGCACAACACTGCCATTTGTACATGCAACATTTCTGCAACTAACTTGCTGCTATTACAGATAACATTCCTGATAGTAGACAACTTTCTTGCAACAATTGTTATGTGATTCTAGACAATATCCCAGCAGCAAAACAATACCACGGGTACAAACATCATTCTTGCGATAATTATGATGCTGCTCTAGTCAACATTGCTTCTACTACAGACAACTTTCTGACAGCAATTGTATGCTACTACAGACAACATCCCCAAAAGTTACAACAATATTTTTGCCAGTACACACATCCCTTGCACACTCAGCAGCTTTTGTGCAACATTCTAGCTAGTACAGACACAATCCTGTTACAAGCAGACAACACATACACAATCTTGTTACAAGCAGACAACACATACACAATATTACAGCAACCTAACTGATATGCACAACTTTTCCGCAACTGTTGCAGAGTTAGAAAACAAGAATTCAACTGTTGCTGCTAATAATAAAACACAACTTTTCAAATCATAACAAAAAATATATATCTCATGGCACAATACAACTAGCAAGAAAGTTATTTTGTGGTGTCTGCTGTTGTTTGTTATAAATCTTTATCTCCCTTCCAGCAGGACAATTGTCCTATTAAATTTCAAACAGTATGTAGTTCAGAGATAGGGTCAACTTTGGCAGTATGTGCTGTTTCCCATGCAACAATTATATTTGTTTTTTGTGTGTTTTCTCTCAAATAACTACCCATATATACATTTTTCATGTGGATTTAGCCAAGAGTGCATAAATTATATTGTACTACCATTTAAGTTATTCCACATAGGCCTGTGTACGATAGAAATATAGCAAAGAACTTGCAAGTTCCCAAGAATCACTTCTTTCAATAGTAAACCAAAGAATCACTTCTTTCAATAGTAAACCTAAGAATCACTACCTTCAATAGTAAACCTAAGAATCACTTCTTTCAATAGTAAACCTAAGAATCACTACCTTCAATAGTAAACCTAAGAATCACTACCTTCAATAGTAAACCTAAGAATCACTACCTTCAATAGTAAACCCACGAAAACTTGCATGGTTTAGACATGATTACTTCTCAAAAATGATCTTGAAGGGCACAGTTGAAGGTGGAAGAAGCAGAGGAACCAAAAAAAATGGACTGGACAAACAGTTTTCTCACACTCATCCGCATTGATGAATACAGAAATCGCTGGAGAAATGTGTGCGTTATAGCATCCACTTTCATCCAATGTAGTAACCCTATAACGTTGATGTGTTTATCGATGATGGAGATAGGACAAGAATTAATAAACCTATTTAACGTCTGGTTACAAAGTTTACAATTTGTCAGATTAATTTCCTAAACATTGCAACCAGACATTAAATAGCTGTGTTAATTTTCCTCAATAGGGCTTACATGGTTCTGCTTTGAATGTTCTGATAGAGCTTATGTATTCTGCAATCAAATAGCTAACACTTGTTCAGAAAGTGAATATCAAGTGTGATGTGTTGTGTGTACATGTGCAGTATCTGTGTATGTGGATATGTCATTTGAGTGTGAGTTCATGTTTGTGGTATGTTGATTTTCTAGTACATTTGTGGTGTGTGTGGATTTGCTTACTTGATTTTTACTGTATGTACGTGTGTGTTCTGCTTACTTGGAAGATACTGCCGTGTGTGTGCATGCATGTAAAACACACGTCTTAACTGGAAGTTAAGTGACGAGCTCTATTTAACCTGAAACTAGCAGACTTAATCATTAATATATGAACACTCTAATATTTGCCAATCTGCTAATACCAGGGGTTCTAAGGACACACTAGCATAATAGCATCTACTTCTAAGAAAATGTGTCCACATACACATGAAACCAAATGAAAGACAAAACAATTTGAGTACACAATGGTACATAGACATCATATCCATGTTGTAAAAAATGTATTACATAGCACATTTCATGAAATCAATTGTTTTGGAACAGTTCAGATGTTCTCACACTATAAAAGTAAAGTAACCCATAGCATTTATTAATGCCGTAGGGGTGTGAGATGTTAGCGTTCTCACATTTCACAGGCTCTGCAAATGAGGGCGGTAGCCATCTCCTCTCCCTCGCAGTCTTTACTTCCCGGATTAATCCGGTACCCATTTAAGGCTGGGTCGACCTGGGAGCCGTTGCGATCTGAAAACATTTCCGCCTTAACTGGGGAATGAACCCAGGACCACTCATATGCGAAGCCAGTGCGCTAACCACTGCGCTAACGCGGCTCCCATCTCACACTATGCTAGCTAGGGGCTGGCTATAAATGTATAAAGTTCTTCAGCAATTTGGAATTGTGCGTGGAGGGGGGGGGAAAGGAGGGGACCGCAGGAAAGACGGAGAAAGAAAATAGAGAGGAAAAAAGGTCTGAAAAAATTTGACAGGTATGAGGTGTTTGACAAAGTGGATGTCAACAGAACCATTTTTAATACACCAGTTAAATTATATGAATTTGAAACATTTGGTTAAAATTCTGCCCAAAAAATCATGGCTGATGTAATTAAGCAAGAGGATTCATGAAGTCTTGACAGCTGTTGTCAGGGGGAGAGAAGTGTGCATGCCACAAGCTGATGTAATTTATAGACAGCTCAAAAGAGCAGATTTTCTGATAGAGTCAGCTTCTAAATAGATCAGAAACTGGCAGATAAGTCAGTCTTTGTGCTAGTACATTACTACTTAGCTCAGATATTCTCAGACAACGCCGTTGTTTCTGCTTGAACATACTCCTGATGTTCCCATGTTCTCAAGCTCATGTTAGTTAATTGATAAAAAATCTTAAGTTAAAAAAAAAAACACATTCCAAAACTATGCCGCAGTATCTCATTGTCTTATATTTCTGTAAGAACTATACAGTTTGTGAACTATACTAATGTTAAAACTGATCAATGAACACATTTTGTTTGAGCATGTATGAGGTAAGTGTTACGTGATGAGACAAAAACAATCACAACACGACAACAAAGTTTCAGTCCATAGCTTGTACTGCAAATAATGATTTTGTGCTGAAGTTGTTCAAGTTTGTTGAAATGGCATGACAGAATTGATATATCAAAGTCAGCTGAAAATGCATACAAATGGAAGCATCAACAGGATTAATCTAGAACAAAAATGTCTTCATCTATGACATATCTAAATCAGTAGCTTATCCTATTCAGGGTGTTGCTATCAACCCAACACTTCTAGCAAAACATATACAGTGGAATCCCTCTATAATGCACTCTATTATAAAACATTCCCCTATATAACAACATTTTTCACAAAATTCAATTATATTTATTTGATATTATCTGTACAGTATTTAGCAAATTTCGGTTATTATATACATATTTTGTCTGCCTGGTCCAAATTTGTATGGGGATTCCACTATATATATAAATATATACGTATGTAATGTATATATATATATATTTTCAGTAGGTACTATTGCTTTCTGATAAGTTCTGATACATAATTGCCTACTGCAGGGTTTGAACCTTGCACCTAGGTTATCAAAGACACATTTTGTACTTCCCCGCCATAGATGGAAGGGACAGATGTAGATGGAGGAAATATGTAGATGCCTTGTGTGGATGTAACTCAAACACATGTACTTCATCTAATCCAGTAAGCAAGAACTTCTATTGTCAACACACCAAGATCCTACTCTATCTCCAAGTGCTGGAACTGGCAACACTAAGGGATTATTCAGGTTAAAAAGATTATAGATATTGTATCCTAAATGATCAGTTACAGAATGAAAAACAGGTCCTCTTGAAAGAGAAAGAAACACGTTAAATCTAATGTATTAACGTGTATTAAATCTAATGTATTAACAAAACATAATAAATCTGCAATACACCAATAAAACAGCAATTTTGAAGTCGAAAAATTCTCAATTTTAATAAATAATAATAATTCAACATATCATGTATTACATTCAACTATGGATGAGTTTTTAGATACCATTGAAATACTTGAGTCACCTTGCCAGACATGCCGAAATCGGATGTGCTAGGCCTACAAGGCGCATAACGGTGGCACAACGTAACCACGCTTCCGGCGGAAATCGCACGGATATCCGTGATGGTTACAATGGAGCGAACGAAAAACAAACAAAACAAACAAAACCTTGCCAGAGCTACATGAAATGGCATGACCAATATTGTGTATTGAATCATGATAACATTCGCACATTTTGTAGATAGTTCTACACATTATCACTGTCTAAAATTGTGTTTATATACAAACACATAGATGACATTGATTATTATTGCAAGACGGTTATACAGATCTACTACAGTCTGACTTATTGATTTTTAATGCTCATTTATTTCTGAACACAAACGTGGACCACACAATTATATTGGACCAAAAGCTGATGGACTAGTGACAATCTATTTTTGAAGATCGTTATTAAATTTAACTAACAGACAAAACAAAAATAATTTAGACTAACTACAAATATCGCTGATGTTATAAAAATATTGTGGAAGTAGTCACAGGCAGGACTAGAAAATATGTGGGGGAGAGTTATGGAAACATACCCTTAAAGTACCACTCTATTAACTCAAACATGAAGACCAACACATTAGGAGACTTATGGAAATAATACTTATGGAAAAAAAAAACTAGGTTCCTTTATATCAGGAATTGATGCGTCCATCTGTGGGAGAACAAAATTGGAGCAAAGAAGAACAACACTGTGACCTGACATGATTGTCAAAATAGATGACTAAGAAAATTTTGGGCAGTTTTGATAAAACTTTTGATAAAGTTGGCTGTCCCATCCCATTGAAGGTAAAAGTGACCCAAAGCCATATTGATATTGGATGAGTTGAGCGTAAAGGCACAGATTTACCACAGATAAGCTGTGAAACATGAAACAGCACAGTCTATTCTCTGGAGACTACATCTTGCTTATTTTCAGAGAACATATGCAGAAGAAGGAAATGATCAAAGTTGTGATAAATGGTTCACACAAGCACATTGGAAGAATATCTTCAAGTAATCACTATCATGGAATTACTAGGGAACAGGAAACACATTGATAAGAGGTCTAGTCAAACAAGAGTAAGGGACAGCTTAAAAGAACTTAAAATTACACAGGAAAAGGCTGATTGGAAAATAGTGATTGTGTTGCATAAGCCCGTTTATAATAACAGCAGATGGTTATTATCAATAAAATTTTATGAAGCTATATGATATAATTATATAGATAATTTCCTAGATAATATTGTCCCATTGGCCAAAAAACTATTTTATTTTGAATGTCATGTATCTCTGAATGAATGTCAAATTCATATCTCAAATGTAAAATGAAAAATAAATAACATAAAAAAAAAAAGGAAAAAAAAAAACCATTGACAGTAAAATTAACATATTTCAACATGTGTATATTGTCATTTTTATATTTTTACATTGTTCACACATTTTTTTAAAAACTACTAAACAAAACCACTCAAAAACATTTTTTCTTACCATTCAAAACATTAAAAATTATTGTCGGACAATCAATTTGTCATTAACAATAAAGCTAGTATTTCTAAGTAATGTAACGATATGTGAATTATTGTCAATTATTGACAACTGACTCACAGCCAATATAAATGTCTTATTCATTACTAATAATATCATTAGTGATATCATATATAAATGAGATGTTTGTTTGTGCCAAGTTTGTGCATGTTGCCCAGTACACAGTAGTGTTGCCTTGTTTGTGCTTGTTGTCAGTACACAGTAGTGTTGCCTTGTTTGTGCTTGTTGCCCAGTACACAGTAGTGTTGCCTTGTTTGTGCTTGTTGCCCAGTACACAGTAGTGTTGCCTTGTTTGTGCTTGTTGCCCAGTACACAGTAGTGTTGCCTTGTTTGTGCTTGTTGCCCAGTACACAGTAGTGTTGCCTTGTTTGTGCTTGTTGCCCAGTACACAGTAGTGTTGCCTTGTTTGTGCCATGTTTGTGCTTACTTCTATTAAACTCTTCTCCAAACCATCCTGAGTCTCCAAGTCCAAGGGCCAACACTGTCCCCTTGATTTCCCTTTTAGTCCTTTACTCCTACTCTTCTTCACGTTTTCTCCACAGCTTTTCCAGCTACTTGGATAGAGAAACATTCACCACAGGAGACACAGGGCACTATTGATATTCTTTGGCAATAATTTCATGCATGGTTTTCAATTGTCTGAGATCATAAGGTCCACAAAGATATAACCAACACAGACTCTGGTCTTAGGTTGAAAAGACCATACCCCGTGCCAGAGGTTTTAATTCCACATTTAACAAACAATGATATCATGCATGTCTATCATCTGTATGTTACTTCCATGTCTATTGGTGATAGATAATCTCTCAAGAAAGGATAGAATTTTGTTTATTTAATATACCACAACAAAATGTATAACAGAAGTTGTACAGGATTGACTTGCCTGTGCACCATCATTTTGAAAATGTGGTTACATTTTATGAGAGGTACTTTCAGCAGGACTGTGCAGAGTACATATTGTTAAACCCGAGTACAACAAATTCTTTTTGAATCTATACAAAAGACCTATAATGTATTTAGAAAAGCTTACAACAACAGAATAAAATCTTAAATAACAGATAAATGTATTTATATATTATAAACATTCAATACACGAATCACAAATACATAATGTATTTTTCTCATGAACTTTTACCGTGGCATGTCCCGAAAAATCACATCAAACCGTTACTTGAATCTCCTTATTGCATACTCTACAGAAAACATACTTTATTCCTGACTCAGAATACATTTACATTGCCAGGAAATATTTCATTAAAATATCATTGATGAAGGTCAGTCACATCATTGATAAAACAACAATGATTTGTTCTTTTTTTTCAATAATTAAGAGCAATGGAGCTCATGTTTATTATGTGAAATTATGGGTGTCACCCACAGATTTCTTTCATACCCAGAAGACTTCAACTCTTAGCAGTAAGCAATGCTTTGATGTTTCTTACTCAGAAGATGTCTGGTCTATGTATGTGTATATAGAAGGCATGTTCCAGCCTTTAATATGCATTAAATCACATGAGAACCTACAACCACTTTGAAAGCATCAATGGTGGTCACTTTTGACTACACAGTCCACATAACTGCATGGCATCAATATGGCTAATACATCAAAAATATAAGAGTTCAACTATGAAAATATGAAAAACAGCAAATCTAACAGGTACTCCTCTAATGTGTCTTCTATTCTTTGCTTCATAGCGTGAGCCTTTTTGTTGAAATGTCAATTTTTTGTAGGCCTGTCTTTATCCTTTGTTAAACTGCCTTACCTAACTGTATCATTATTTCATGATATAACATTTAAAAACTGTAGTTTTACTTTACAAAAAACAATAAACTAGATCCATGTTTCTACTAGAGGGACATTATCATTAGAGACACAAGCAAAAATAAGATTAAGTATTAAAAAAAACAGGAGAAATGGTGCATTTTTATATTTTTTAAAAAAGATAGAAAATATAAAAACTTTTGACACATAAAAGAAAAGAAATGAGGGGGGGGGGGGGGGGGGAAATGTGACATTGATCAAGAAGAGATTAGTAATAAGTACATGACATATAGAAATATAGTGTAAGAAACATTCTTTAATCTATTGTACTTTGGTTGCCATAGTTCTCAGGTTAGCAGCACAGACCTCTCATCTTGAAAGTTTTGAACTCAAGTCACCAGTGCAAATTGAAGCAAATTGTCAAAGTGGTTCATAGCTTTAAGTAGGCCAGGTACAGATGGACAATAAACTCAGAGGTCTCACGTGCATGATCAAATGTTGCTACAAGAACCCATCTAAACAAAATGACATCACACTGGCAACCATGACCAGTGCTAATGTCATCCACTGTTGCTGAGATCTTCCCTGTAAGAGATTGAAACACATATAGCTACTGGCACATGAGCTATAATGATAATTCTAACATACATGGTAAAAAAAACAACAAAGGTGTGAAATTATATTACTGTTTTTTTATATGTTGCTGTTTCGTATCAAGTTTTATTACACTATTGATATGTTGTTGTTTAGAATCAAGTTTTATTACACTATTAATAGATATGTTGTTGTTTGGAATCAAGTTTTATTACACTATTGATATGTTGTTGTTTAGAATCAAGTTTTATTACACTATTAATAGATATGTTGCTGTTTGGAATCAAATTTTTACCACATCTTGATTTGTTATATTAACACTTAGTAGACAGTACATATATTTTGAAGTCACAAACTTCATGAAAGTGACATTATAAACATACATACTTTTTTAAAACGATTTTTGAAATATTACAATTTGATATAATAAAGCTGTTATTCTTGGCATAAAACAATGACAATCATTATTTTGATAATCAAAATTATGTCTAAAAACTTTTGAAAAATTATTTGTTCAGGAAGATCTGACACCATTTCACTGCCGTTTTGCAGGCAAAACACTCTATAGCCTGTCAAAGTGACCAAAAAATGGCTTATTGAAGTCAGTTGTGCCAGGCCGAATGGCACATATATCATAGCCACACAGTAAACCATGAAGTAAATGATTTCTTTTTCCAGACTAGATCCTGCTAACCAACACGAGTTTGAGAACAACTATCCTCCTAGAATATCATCTAAGTTTGAACAAGTGAGCTGTTTCTAACCTGCAACATTTTTCATGAGGAAATGATTAAATGAATGGGGATGGCACAAAACAAGTATTTGACTCTCCTCTATTTTTTTTTTAAAGTCGAAATAATTCCCTCCAGGTATTTTAAAGTCGAAATATTCCCTCCAGGTATTTTAAAGTCGAAATATTCCCTCCAGGTATTTTAAAGTCGAAATAATTCCCTCCGGGTATTTTAAAGTCGAAATAATTCACTCCAGGTATTTTAAATCTAGAAAAGTTGGGCTATCATCTAGGTGAAGAAATCCTGAAAAACAATAACACGTCAACAAATAAAACTGGACAAAAAACTGGTAGTTCTAAAACTTTTAGTCCCATCCATTGTCTTGCCCCAGGTGGGGGATGGATGTTGTATCCACACTTGCCACTAAGTGTAGAGGTGGGATCCTTAGTTGTTGTTTCAAGGCTAGATGTGTCACCTTGGTTGTGTAGAGTCAATGTTTGTTTAAGGTTGTGTTCATGTTTTCTATCCACTGTTTTCTTGGTCTACCTTTGGCTTTATGTCCAGATATTCTTTTGTTATATGCTCTTATTTGTATTTGATTTGGATTAATTCTCATAAGATGGCCGAACCATTTTACTTGCTGTCTTTTGATATGCTCAATACATGATAAACTAGCCCCTTCAAACACAGAATATTCTCACTAATGTCTAACTACAATCTTGACCAGACTTCAGTTTTATAGCTAAAACAACAAAGAACAAATAAAACTGTTATAAGACCTGCATCTTAACTTTCAACAATATAGATCTAAGATGTTTTAATCAGACCAGCAATAAAAATGCTCTATTTTAGCAAAATAGAACAAAGAAATGTGGTAAGATTTGAAATTTCTCAACATAGAACAAAAATAGTTTAGACAAGATTTGAAATCTCTTACAAAATAAAATCATTCCAGAATACATATCTTTCTAAACTATAGTTTCTATTATAAACTCAATATATATTAAAAAAGAACTTTTTAGAAACAATGTTACCTCTAAAATGTGTGACAGAACATGTCGTTAAACATAGCCTTGCACAAATTATATCACTCCCTACACAAAATATACAGCTGCGGGCCTAAGAACGTTTCTCAGGTGCCACATCAAGAGTAGTTTACACCAGCAGTCTCCCAGTCATTCAATGGTTTACACATGAGGAATTGTAACTGCCCAAACCGCCATCTCCATCCCTGCATGCATAAACACTTCCAGAGGAAATATAGTTTAAATATCAAACTTTCATTGCAACACATCAACTAAAAGAAAACAACCCTGTTTCCGTTAAAATGATTATCACTATGATTCTGTTGCAATATAGCAACTAGAAATAAAAATTGCAGTTGCTATAATTCTTAATGAATTATATCTGTTGCAATATAGCAACTAAATAAATAACTGCAACAAAAAATATAAGTATTTTGGATTGCAAATTTGAAATGCATGTTTTTTTTAAGTAAGAAGCACTCACTGTGATCCTTTTGTTTGTTTTTTGATATTTTGTTATCTTTTTGATAAAGGTATAGTCATAAAAATGTTGAATTTGTTGTCTACATTATTTATACTTATATAATAGTATACAGTTGCAGCACTGTTCTTTTTTATTAGTAACATTTCATTATCTACCATTGTTCACATTTACTTATTTACCTGTTACCTAGTCTAGATCTGTTTGTCATTTTTCCTCAGACATCTTTGTTATTTGGTCTTTCTCAGAGATATTAGGCATGTTAAAAATCAAGCACACTTGTGCTGTGCCATCTATGCCAGCACGCAAAAAGCATGAAGATTTCATCACAGACATAATAAACACACACCAATGAACAAATGGTTACGTGGTCATTCTTTTCATATGCTTAGTGTCTGGTGCAGACAGTGGACAACTTTACCAATGTGATAACGAACCAGTCCAAATTTGACCAATGAGCATGATTCAGTTTCATGCAGCTGAAGTAAAGTAAAGTAACACATAGCATTTATTAATGCCGTAGGGGTGTGAGATGTTAGCGATCTCACATTTCAGAGGCTCTGCAAATGAGGCCAGTAGCCATCTCCTCTCCCTCGCAGTCTTTACTTCCCGGATTAATCCGGTACCCATTTAAGGCTGGGTCGACCTGGGAGCTGAAAAACATTTCCGCCTCAGCTGGGGAATGAACCTAGCACCACTCATATGCAAAGCCAGTACGCTAACCACTGCGTTACGCGGCTCCCATGTATGCAGCTGAAGGATGTCAACAATCAACATTCATCAAAGAATACAGGCAGTGTAATGTGAAAAATGTGTCTAAGACAACAGTGTAGGATTGGGCAAGAATATTTTAGGAAGGGTGACAAGTAATGAATGATCTTCCGGGTCAGGTACATATTGTGACAGAAGCCATAACTAAGATGAATGCAGCAATATATGGAATGCATCGCGGAAGTTTGAATTCACTAGCTGATGAAATCTCTGTGTCATTAGGGACAATTTCAATAATGTTTTGGAAGAAACTGAAGTATCAGAAAGTGTGTTCTCAGTGGGTAACAGCCATTGACTGACCACCACAAGGAAGAATGAATGGGAAGAAGGAGTTTGAACCATTTGCAGTGTTATCATGAGGAGAGTGATGCATTTCTGTTGCGAACAGTGGCAGGGGACAAATTGTGGTGTCACCTCTTTGAGGCATTTAGCAAAGCAGCCACGATGCAATGAAAACATCATGGATTACAAAAGAATAAAAAAATTAACACTAATTTCTGCAGGAAAGTTATGCTTACTGTCTTTTTTGTTCAAGAAGAACTCTTGTTGGTTGACTTTAAAGACTATATTGTGAACATCCATGCTATCAGCTGCAAGTACACACTAGACAAGCTGCATACAGCAATCAAAGTGTGAACATCCATGCTATCAGCTGCAAGTACACATGAGATAAGCTGCATACAGTAATCAAGAATAAGCAACCTGGCACATTGTTGCACTGTGTCATTCTGTTGCACAAAAACCCTAGCTTACATGTTTGCAAAAATTATGCAGAAAGAGTTAGCAGGGAAAAAAATTAGGAATTTCTGCCACATACAGCCAACATCCCTGATCTATCGCTATGTGTATCTATTGATTTGTGTGGACCCTTAAAGAAGCTTCTAAAGAGATATTTCCACTGTGAGGAAGATGTCACGACAGTGGTGACCAAATGGCTCAATGAGCAAACGAAGTCCTTCTCAGACGGAATTCAACATCTACCCAAACAGTGTGTTTGAATGCCCTTGGTGACTTCTCCCAATGAGTCCAGGTGCATATGTGTTTCCTAATAAATGCTTTATGATATACAACTGAATGATATACCTTTCCTAATCTTGTAATAAACACAATTTACAGAGAAAATCCTGGTTTTATAACATCAAGGAATGGTCTGGACATGATTTCTCTACACTCCTCCGAATGGCTACGGATATAGTTGAGGATAGAAAGCTTATTGTACTGATGTATCCTGCGTGGCCTACAACCCTAATGGGTTATGGGTATTATAATAAATTAACTTAGATGGGTTTAATTTGTAGACATCTCTTACATTTACCTGCAATTATTCTTCCAAAAAAAATAATTGAAGCATATTCTGTATAGGACATTACTGTTAAGCTATTCTGGTGTTTTTTTAGGCACTAAATTTTACAATTTACAGTAGCTATTTTCATCTCTTACCAACCTATATATGCCATTTCTGACTGACTTCTCACCAACATATATACAGCATCTCTGACCTCTCACTAATCAATATCTTTTTATATTAACCAACAATATTTCTCCATATTCATTGGCGCTTGTAGGAAGTGGTCTTACCCCTTCCATACTTTACAATGTTGTTTAAGATATGCCCATAGAAAAAACAAAACTACATACAGCTCCACCATCCTACCAACATATCTCTTTTCTTGTTTGGACTGATCAACAATAACAAACTAAGCTGAATAAATAACACACAAATAATGTTAGATTTTTACAGTCCTATTAAACTATAATCACCTTTATCACAAAATGTACTAAAACACATAGAAATAAAACCAACTATATTTATAAACTACATGGCATGAATACAGTATTAGTAGAAAGGGAAGCCAATGATGTGCCTGTTCAAATATTAACATATGTTGCATGAACTCGCTGGGTATGAGAACCTGTGAGAAGCATGCAGTTTGCAACTGAGACATAAAAAAACCATGCTTATAATATGGAGAACACTCTATTAATTGAGACCTGTTTACAGTGTACACAGAAATGATTTCTTACTTTTTTGAAACACTTAACCGAGACCTATAAACTCATGTTTACATCTTTATGACAAATGTGTAATAGCCCCAATTATAGTAAAGATGGATTTTAGCCCCAATTACAGTAAAGATGGATTTTAGCCACACTTAGAGTAAAGATGAATTTTAGCAGCACATAAGAGACATGTAGTAGTCACACTTGCAACAGAAATGTACAGTAATCATGCTTTCAAAAGAAATGCATAGTAGCCACGGTTACAAAGAAATGTATAGTAGCCACTCTTACATTATACATGTATAGTAACCACACTTGCACCAGAAATATACAATAGCCACACTTACAAAAGAAATATACAGCATTCATGCTTAAAACAGAAATATATAGCAGGCACACTTACAATAGAAATGTATAGTAGCCATACTTACAACATAAATGTATAGTAGCCATACTTACACTATAAATGTATAGTAGCCATGCTTACAACATAAATTTATAGCAGCAAAGCTTATGACAGAAAGGTATAGAAGTCATATCTATGACAGAAATGTATGGCAGCACACTCCCACAACAGAAATGTATAGTATAGTAGTAACAATAACAGACATATATTAGTAGCCATGCTTGCAACAGAAAGTAAAGTAGGTATGCTAACAGCAGAGATATATTTGTAGTAATACTTATAGAAATGTATCGTAGCCAACTTAAACAGAAATGCATAGTAGCCATGCCTACAACATAAATGTACAGTAGCCATGCTTACAACATAAATTTGTAGTAGCTACACTAACAAGAGAAATGTGTAAGTAGATACACTTATAACCAAGAGCCACAGAAACAATGATTACATTCAAGAGCTACAGGAACAACACATAAAGTGGGGGAGGGGCAAAGTGTCACACTTTTCATGTTTTAGCATATTCTGCCTAGACTTAACTATGAGAGACCAAAGTGCCATCAGTGTATAGCTTATCCATCCATCTTAGTGAGGCTATTGAAAACATACAGTTACGTGTAGCAGTAGAATGAGAGTTTATGAACATATGTAAAAAAAAATCCCTTTACCCCATTTCTTAATAATATGATCTTGGCGGCTCATTTTTAACTGATAAAGATCATAAGCAGAAAAGTTATCCCGTCGAATTTTCAGCAAAACCCGCTTCCATGACTACATGTTTCCACATACATCATTGTCACCTTGAACTTTGTATTGTTTATATGTCAATAGTGTATCTAGTGCCTCCGTGGTGGTAACATTGCTTTTACTTTTTTCATTGTTTTCCACTATTTGTTTTATATATTCTTGAGAAAGACCTAGTGGATCGAAATGTTGAAAATATTTTGTGTACCGTAATTTGTATGTTTTCGTGTTTACACCTCATAATCCCTCAGCAATAGTCTGTTGTGTTCAAGTGAAACTTTATAAAACCTGTGTTCTATGTAAGTACTATTGTTGTTTCGTTTCACGCAGATTTACCTTATATTAATTACTTTAACAACACAACATTTTTTAAAATCATGATATTAATTATCATAGCAGGCAGCATGTGAGGAGTTGAACAAAAATATATAGAAAATTGTGAAAAAATATTACTCCGCATTGTTGAAAAGACTCGTCCTTGACCTATCAAACTTCATTGTGTCAAAGATTACAATGTTGGCATCTGCCCTAGTCACGTGTATTAACCAAAATCCCTATAGGTCAAGAAAAAAAACCAGCTGTGACGTTTTGCCCCATGCGACACTTTGCCCCCCAGCTACTTTATACATTTGTTAAAGAAGCCATGCTTACAGCCAAGAGCTACAGATACAACACAATTCCATTTGCTAAGAAGTCACACTTACATCTAGTCATGCGTACATCTAGTCGTGCTTACATCCAAGAGCCATAAAAACAATGGTTTCATCCAAGAACTACAGAAGCCATGCTTACAAAACCATATTTACAATGAAGAGCCAGAAAAACCAAGATTACAACTAAGAGCCATTAGATCCATGCTGCTTGTGACAGATTGACTAGCTTATAGTTTAAACAGAAACAATTTCTCACTTTAAAAACTAGGCTTACAATTTGCACAGAATTCTCTTTACAACTACTCATAATTTACATTGAAATGATTTATCACTTTACAACTTAGGCTTGTTTCCACAAATAATTTCACACTTCAAAGATACACATTTAAAAAATGCAAATGAACACATATCAATACTTTCCACATGATCTCAAATCTCTCTCTCTCTCGTCCTTGTTCCCTTATGCTCCCATACATCTCACATTCAATTTATATGACACTAGCAGGTAATTTATCAAACACATCACTTTTGCCAGGTTGGATACTGCCACGTCGTCGAGGTAACGTGGGGTGTTCAGTGCATCCACTTGCGGTGAGTAGTAATGTGCATTCTGAAGATCCTGAGCTTCTGGCATACCATAATGCATTGCGGTTTTCATGGTCGACAATGTTGACATTGGCGTTATACTAGAATGATGGAAGAAATGGTCAAGAACAACATTAAGTTCAGACTAAAATGATGGAAAAAAATGGTAAAGAACATCTAATTTTTATAGATGTCATAGGTTGATACAGGCATCAACCTCTTACCTTACAGGCGGGACTCTAAGACCATGATCCAAGCAGAAAAGTACAAGAGCATGCCAGCACGCCAAATGAAAACCAGATTCAGTGACCTAGCCAGTGGAAGTGAAGCAGTTTTATTCATTGATACAAAAAACTAAAGAGAATACAAGGATGAACTACCAAACATAGCAAAAGAAATAAAAACAACACTTTTCCCATTTCCGTGGGAGTAATATAAAAATCCCACCATAAGCAACACTTACACTATGAAAGCGCTGAATACTCTCCAACAGAAAACAATAGTACGCACGATTGAAGATATCTATATATATATATATATATATATATCCCAGAAAAGGATGTAATATAAGGGTCTAATACAAGTAAGTACTGATGGACCAGCAACCACATCAGTGAATAACGAAGGTGCTGGTGTGTATATAAAATATCCAGAAAAATAACATGAACCCACACATTCACCAACTGGAATCTTCTGCAACAACTACTCTGTGGAAGTACAGGTCCTTAGCGTAGCTGCAGAAATAATTAAAAATGCACCAAGTCAATATCAACAGATGGTGTTTCTTACTGATGTTATGTTTGTCATAGAAGCCTTTATCAGTGTTAAACTGCCAGACCTGAAGGAAGCCATATGAAAAATAGTATCGAAAGATGAATACTACTACAGTGGAGACCATCCCACTGTGGTATACCAGGAAATGAAGGGGCAGAAAAGATGGAGCAACACAGGAACAAAAAGGTCAAGAAATTACCTACTAGGAAAAGAGGGCCCTCATCAAAGCTATTAGGAAAGTTGACCACCCAAAAGCTATCACTATCTTGACAGAGCTGAGCAAGTTATATTCTTCCGCATCAGGACAGGACACAACAGACTAAATAGCCACTTAAAAATACTTAAGACTGGTTCCATCATCTGTGTCCCTGTGAGTAGGCAGCACAGACCACTGAACATATCGTGCAAGACTATATTACACTAAACCAGTTACGGTAGTAACACTGGCCCACAGAGATGGATATCCACAGAAAGTTGTATGGGAGCCTTGGGGAACTAAAATACAGCAGCATTTATCAAGAAAACCAAACTTGCTGTGTAGACATGTTAAACTGTGAATGAGAAGCAGAAAATCATGTCTAAAAAAAATGGTGTGACAGTGGGAAAGAGATGCAATAAAAAATTATGGCAGCAAAAGTTATTTAAGGAAATGTAATTATTTGTGATGAGAATGATCACAGATGTTATCAGAAAACGCAGTTGATCCTACATCGGACATGTTCTACGTGCAGACACCACCAATCTCTTGAATGGATACCTATAGGCAAAAGAGCAAGGTGTAGACCAAAAGAAAAACTCAGAAGAACAATACTTAGAGAAAGTAAAACAACCAATATTCATACTATTCAAGAACTGCACAGAATAGTTTTGAACAGACAGAATTGGAGAGATCTGATCTCTGCCCTAACTTCAGCGCAAAAGGAAAATGAAATTATTTGTGAGAATTAAAATGGAAACACTATACTTGTGTGTATAATTCAACAATTTTTTAAAGACACAACATATCTTTAACTGTTAGATCTGTAGAGAAATAAATCTTCACAATCTGCTGAAAGTCAAAGAGAACCTATAGGTCTGCTTTAATTGAAGCAGTCAGTTCTGTTGAGAAACACATTTTAAAAGTCTGCTGACAGTCACAGAGATTCAGTATCATTTCCAGAAATGGTCCATCATTAAAAACTCTACTAACATGGGATGAAACTCAACCCACCCATGCATCAAAAAAAATAAAAAATTATGCTATCTACAGGCTTGGAAGAATAGGAAAAAAAACATTTCTATATTGAGAACAGGTCACAACAGACTCAAGCAACATATGTGCGGGAAGTTTTGAGTTTATAACACCGATTTGTGCCCTGTGGAAATCTCCAGAAAAAAACATATTTTACAGAACTGCCCACTGTACAACACAAGAAGAAAACTATAGCCATCTGAAACAGCTCTGACAGTCAAGTTCCACACACCTGTCTCAGAGCTTGTGACCACACTACAGTTAATTAATGAAATCCATATCAGTGTCTGACTTCGACTGGAGAACAAGGAAGAAGAAGTCTGCTGAAAGTCACAGGGTCTGCTTCAAGTGCAGTAGTTAGTTTTGTTGATAAATAAATCTTCAGTCTGCTGAAAGTCACAGGGTCTGCTTCAAGTGCAGTAGTTAGTTTTGTTGATAAATAAATCTTCAGTCTGCTGAAAGTCACAGGGTCTGCTTCAAGTGCAGTAGTTAGTTTTGTTGATAAATAAATCTTCAGTCTGCTGAAAGTCACAGGGTCTGCTTCAAGTGCAGTAGTTAGTTTTGTTGATAAATAAATCTTCAGTCTGCTGAAAGTCACAGGGTCTGCTTCAAGTGCAGTAGTTAGTTTTGTTGATAAATAAATCTTCAGTCTGCTGAAAGTCACTGAGAATCTATAGGACTATCTGAAGGTCAGTTCTAGTTAACAATATCTAAATATTACACTTACCCACAACAATAATTGCACAAAAACAACATTGCCAAGGGCTGCTGCAATGTGGAGGGCTGTCCGGCCATCATCTCTGCTGTATGGAGCATTGATATCTTCCGGTTCAGCATGGCCTAGGATAATGATGATGTTCCGAATGTCCTCACGGACTAAAGCATCAATAAGTTGCTGAAAAATAACAATGGACAACATACAACTATCAGCTGAAGACAATTTATCAGGAGTTTCAGATGCATAATTTTAAACTTATAGAGAAGTCAGAGTTTGATGTTGACAAAGGTCAGGGTTTAATAGTTTCAGCCAGCAGTGCTTCATAGAGACAAAGATCGTGTTTGATGGTTAAAGACAAGATTCATTCAGGATTCCATGGAGTCAAGAGTCAGTATGTTGAAATTGGATGTACTGGGCCGAAATAAATCAGCTGAGCTATAATATCAGCAGCACAATATACTTTAAGCTCCCCAGTGGAAACCACATGATTATGTCCTGATTATCAAGTGAATGCTGAAGAGAGTAAGTATTTGATGGAAATTATGTCAGTGATTGATGGTTTGGTAGTTATTTACTACAAAAATGTCTATGACATTCCAGAGTAAGATAGTCACCAGTAGCATGCCTGAGACAAACTTGATTATCAATCTTGGTTAACCTTTCATTGATCGCTGCTTTAATGAAAAAGTTAACCTTTAGCATATCATAAGGAAAAATAACCACACAATCTGTTTTTTTTTTTGCTTCAATTGCTCCCCGTTGCTATGTAGTCTTCTAACTACAACAAACAGTTTAATTAAGGTTTTTAATTTGGTAAAATGTGAAAATGAATCAACAGTAATTTAAGTACCTTTCTCTTAGAATGGTGTGTAAAACACTGGTAAATCAGCCAGTCAATCAGAGCACTTAAAAAATGTGTCATCTTTTCCAATTTGTGCAAATTGAGATGAAATGGAAGCCATTTTTAGTGAAATTCTTATGGTTCATGATTCTAATGATGAGGAATTGTTGGGAATTACGTTTGTTTTTAAAGATGTTTTTATGAACACATCAGTTTTGTTATGAAATGATATAGGAAAAAAATAGATCTAGACATTTAGCTGCAATATATTCTGCATTGAATATATTGACGTGGTCTGAGACTTCTAGGCCTAGTCTTAACAATGGATTGACAATGTTAGTGACATCTACGTGTTTCGTTTCTTTTCACAAATGATATTATGATCACATCAGTTTGGTAATAAAATAACATCAGACATATGATAGATATAGATATTTAGCAGCATTTTTTTCAAGGAATCTATAGGTTGGACAAGGATAGTTCAGTCCATCATACTTTCTTTTGTGCATGAATTTTTCATCTTCATCATTTTCTCACATATCACATATAAACCAACAAAATGTACATCATTAGATTTAGGATTAAATTCTTTATTTCCATTAAATAAATATATACAAAAATCTCTTAAAACAAAAAAGTTTTTGCATTTTCCAAACACCCACAAAAAATAACGCAAATTCTCCACATAAACAGTTAAAGATGGATGTTTCAGGTCATTGGCACAAATAAAACAGTGACAATATCATTTCCATTGGAACACATCTTGCTAGAAATCTAGTAGGACCATTGTCCTGCTACAGGAGAGATCCAGTGGGAGTTTGAGAATGAATGCTGAGAAGGATGAGGAGAAGGTACACACAAATTTGACTGCAGGAGGAATTTACACAATTTTAATTTGGCAATTTAGAAGTCCATGATGATGCCGGAGATTGTATGCAGAAGAATTAATGAAGGAGGAGAGGAAGAAGTGGAAGATGAAGAGAGAGATGGAAAGATAAGAAGGTAATAAAGAGGAGACAATAGAGGTGAAGATGAAGATAGAGATTTGGAGATCAAAGGAGGTGAAAATGGAGGATAGAGATATTGAGGATAAGACAAGGGAACTGATGATGGAAACAAAGGAGTTTGAAAATAACACAGAAGACATACAACAAAGTTAATATTAATAAAAAAACATGATGGCAAAATAGCAAGTGGCAACAAAAATTAACTTTGAAAATGTGTTCCCAAATATAAAAATAAAACAACGCTAACATTCTGCAGCATAATATGGAGGTTACACAAACAATGTTATTAAAGGTAAGACATACAAACAATATGAAATGAGGAAATGATTTTTTGCACACACACAAAAATGGAATGCGTTGAAGACACATACCAATGAAATTAGTAAAAAAAAAAAACACATAATATAGACTAATAAATAAATACAACAAAATATCATACAAGGAAAAGACAAACAAACATTGCAATCAGGAAAAGACAAACAAACCTGATTGATTGGAATATCTATATAAGGTAATGGAGGCAAGAACTCTTTTGCTTCATATTTTGTTCGGATCCACTTTTCTTTTTCTTCTCTGGAGATTTGACATGCAAAACATCATTTATTATGTTTTAATCATTTATTAGTAGAACAAGTAAATTCATGAAAACACAAAAACTAAAATATTTTAATCCAATTTGATCTAGTTCTGTTTTAAAAGTGGTGTGGTGTGCCAAAATAAGTTGTCGAAATCTATGCATTTTTTTGGGTGTGTTTCTGTATATCCCAATACAAAGTATTCTGCTTCTTCTTCTGTGCTCGTTCTTAAACTCACAATGTAGTTCAGAGAATGGAATATGTTGCGTCATGGTTTCCAGCTTAGCTTGGCTGCAATATCTGGGCCTTTAGGCTTTACACATCTGACCAGCATGGTTTTTGGGTCACTTTGGCCCTGAATGGAATGGGACAGCCAACCACTTCTGCCGTAAACATCCTCAGCCTCCTCTTACAATATGTATGGCAATATTGCTATACTATGCTTCCTATTCAGTTGCCAGCAACATGTGGTTGATACATAATACAATTTTTACAGCTTACCTCATGTCATAATGTAACTTTTCTCCTCTCATAGACTTGTGTCACTTTAGCTGTCTGTACACATAAACATGTCACTTCCGCATGTGGAAAGTTTCACCAATGGCTTATCAGAGCAACCACCATGTGCTCATAGACTTGTGTTACTTTAGCTGTCTGTACACATAAAAATGTCACTACCACATGTGGTTGGTCTCACCAATGGCTTATCAGAGCAACCACCATGCAACAGCAAATCCCTAATAGATGGCATAAATATATAGTGAGACTTTCCTTTTATGGAAATCCCCAAAGCACATCGTCTATACAGTTATGTATTTATACCAACTGATTCATTCAGAGGCTGCTTCTCAAGGTACCCACTGAGTATTGGGAGGGGGCGCTCTTCTGGGTATGGAATATAGCTCTGGAGAAACCTCCCCATGATAGAAAAGGATTCAAGAGCTGTGATGCTCGTAATTTTTGGAGATTGAAACAAACAAGCGTTACTCACAAAGAGAGAGTGTAACACCTCTATCTGCACATAAGATTTTACTTTACTTGTACAACACAGGGAATGAAATACACAAGCAGGAAGCACAGAAAAAAATCATAATAATGTTATGGTGTTTATGGTGGGATTTCTCAGTGGCCTCTCAAAGCATTCTGTTCTATTACATTAACCCTTTAGCTGCTAAATAGGAGTTGACTAGTTCCTTACTACTGATGAGTGAACAAAATCTGAAGTCTAATAAAAAAAATTTATGAATACGCCAATTTTCTTTTTTCTTCCTTGCTTGACTACTGACTTTGAAGACTCAAAGTATGTGTTATTGTTATCATGCAATCCAAACAAATATAAGACATATAAACAATACTGTTGTATTTAGGTACATTAGGTGGGTTTACCTTTGTGATGTTGGAGTGGGTTTCGACCAGCCTTTTGTATTTGCTTCCCACACATTATTGACGGTTATGTTACCAATGGAAACCATCACTTTAACTGTGTCGTTCCTGTAGTAGGGAAGATAAGTGAGACTGCAGTTAAACTGTATAACCGACACGGTACTTATGCAGAACACAAGGGAGTAAGTTTTACCGTTCACAGACTATTATCAGACATGAAAAAATATAGATGACAGTGTACAAAGGAGACTAATCAACATTTAAAAAATAAGCTCTTCATAAAAAAAAATTCAAGAAATATTATACATATAATAACAATAACACAAATGAACTAGACTGCAGACATTTAACAACATAAAAATCTAAACAATGACACAAATGAATCACATACTTGTCTAGACATGCAAATGAAAAACATGGGGAATGAGAATGAAATTGTTATAAGTTGCAATTTCCGTTGTTTTTCATTATATTTCTTTTCAGTCATGTTTTTTGTTGTGTTCTCTCTCCCCATGTTTTTAATTTGCATCTCTAGGTAAGTACATGATGTATTTGTGTACATGTATCAGTTATCTAAGATTTTTATGTCTGCAGTATAGTTCATTTTTAATATTATTATATTTTATTGTTTGTTCTGTGTATTTTTCTTGAAAGAGTTTGGTTGAAATGTTGATTTACTCTGTTTTGAATACTGGCATCCACATTTTTGTGTGTCTGATAGTTTGTTTATAAACATTAAAACCTCTACTACTTTGTGTTCTCTTTATTTGTGGTATGGAAGGTAAAACAGACAAGCCATGAACTGTATATTATATATGCTGAAGGATACATGCAGCATCTTGTACAGTAAAACAGACAAGCCATGAACTGTATATTATATATGCTGTTGGATACAAGCAGCATCTTGTAGAGTAAAACAGACAAGCCATGAACTGTATATTATATATGCTGTTGGATACAAGCAGCATCTTGTAGAGTAAAACAGACAAGCCATGAACTGTATATTATATATGCTGTTGGATACAAGCAGCATCTTGTACAGTAAAACAGACACGCCATGAACTGTATATTATATTCTGCCGAAGACGGATGTGTCTGGCCATTGGCGCAAAATATGAAAATTCTCTGTCGGGTGTGATCTTCTAAAAAAATGACAGAAAACATCACATATGTAATAGAGAAATTGCATACAAATCATGTGGAAAATGTATCAAAAATTAATAACAGTATGATAACCAGATAAGACATAAATAATAAGTTCATTGTCATTAAGTGTCATCTCCGCAATGAAAGTTGGTAGCAGCGGACCTCAACATCCTGTCTCTTGCCTTGATGGTGCGCTCTGCTAGACTGCAGCCTGTCCATCTCATGATGTTTCTCTCCCACTTGTATCTCTGCCTACCTCTTGCTCGCATCCCTACAACTTTACCCTCAAGTAAGGCCTTCAACAAGGTGTCATGTCTTTTAATATGTCCAAAATATTTTATTTGTTTGATCTTTATTTCATTTAACAGTTCTTTTTTCATACAAAGTGTTGTTAGAACCTATTTTGTTCCTTTTCCTCTCTTTCCATGAAGTTCTCCCTATTTTTATATATCCTTATAGAAGATAATATATATTCTATATACTCACATCTCAAAGGCACCACTTCTGTCTTCTAGTTGTTTGTTCATTTTCCATGTTTCTGAGCCATACATTAATATAGAATATATGTAGCATTTTATAATTCTCAATTTTAGCTTGTTTGTTATTTGTTTATATGCCAATATTGTCCTCATGTCATTGAAAGTACTTTTAGTCATTCCTCTTTTACTTTTCAAGGAATGGAATTGGACAAGAACTTTTCTCACTCATCAGCACCATTGAAAATAGAAATTGCTGGAAGTCTGTGTGATGAAGCCTCCAATGTGGTACCCCCATGACCCTGAAGTGTTACAGGTTTATGATTTATTATCTTTGTAGCTCCTGTTCACTTTCTGCTATATGGACAGTGTCATCTGCATATCTCAGGTTGTTTATTATTTTCCCACTGATCTTGAGTCCTGGCATTCCTTCTATATGTTGAAAAATATTCTCTGTGTAGATGTTAAATAGACTGGATGATAAAATACATCCATGTCTTACCTCTCTTTTTCTTTCTATGTAAGGTGAGTAGCTGTTTTCACACCTTATTAGTGAAATTTGTTCCCAATATATATTTCTAATTAATCTGATGTTTTTCCATCTATGCCTATTTTTTGAAGACATTCAATTAATTTTTCATGCTGGACTGTCAAAGGCCTTGCTGTAGTCTATGAAGCAAATATTTGTTTGGACTTCTATGTATTCATCTATCAATAGTTGAATACTACGTATAGCTTCTCTGGTTCCTTTGTTTCTCCTAAAACCAAATTGTTCTTCACCGACAATAAATAATATAATTAGAAAGACAATGTTAAACAAACACAATTATGTCCAAACAGGTAAATAGGAAAAAACAAACTATGTGTAATTAGTACTTACGGCCATTCATCAAGGTCAAGTGATCGAACCCTAGATATGTGTGTTCCCAGATTGCGATGGATGCCAGAACATTCAATACAAACCACTGCTCCTAAATTGATGCTCGCCCAGTCTGGACCTGAGGAAAATGTGAACAAAAGTAGAGTAGATATGAGTAGAAAAACTTCAATATAGAAATTGGGAATCAAATAAATATGAAATCTGTGAATAAACTTAATAGGGAAATCAACATAGAAACTATAAATGTAAAACTCAAGACAAACTTAGATATGGAAATCAACATTGAAACTTAATATGGAAATCAACATAGGATAATATAACAAATTCAAGCCAAACTTAAATATGGAAATCAACATATAAA
Source organism: Meghimatium bilineatum (assembly GCA_034231615.1). Classification (NCBI taxonomy): domain Eukaryota; kingdom Metazoa; phylum Mollusca; class Gastropoda; order Stylommatophora; family Philomycidae; genus Meghimatium; species Meghimatium bilineatum. The sequence goes on from CM067322.1 coordinate 19,600,858, forward strand.
CTTGAAATATAAAAAAAAACAAGGCAGACTTCAATTAGAAAATAAAGATACTCACTGGGAGCACCACAATCTGCACATAAATTATTTCCACTAGTATATCTAATTGCTTGAATCCCAGCGCGATCGGAATTATTTTGTTTCTGAAAAGAATGTTGCAGTATTAAATTATATAATATTAATTGAAAAGAAATCCAAATTTTTAATTAGTACTGTTGACCTATCTGGACTAGCATAATTAGTGCGATAAATGACACCATATTGTGGGAAACTGTGTGCTATGACACTACTTCATAACCTATATTACCTTTACATTTTGAAAACTGATTCTGCAGGAGTCATTCAGCATCTTCTAGAGAAATATGTAGAAATATATATGACTTCTTCTTCATTTGCTCATATGAAGCTATGAGAGGTACTCTCTACAAGAGACATGTCACTTCATTGAGAGGGATAGTGTATATGAGAAAACTCAAGCACAATGAAGTGACGTAATTTCTCTATGAACTTTGAGCCTTTTTATGGATTATAATTCTTAACAAAACCTCTTTTATAATGGTGGTGCTCTGTCACAAGTTTATCATGTTGTCACAGTTTCACTTTTGGTAGTTGGGAGAGGACCACCTTTTTGCTCTGTTCTTTGTTGTTATTTTTTCAAATGAAAGTCCCGGAGGATGTATTCTACTGTCTTCTTGTCTTCCTTTTGTAGACATATGTTCATCTGACCAATCTTCAACATATTGTACATATAGTAAATGTGTATGCTGTGAGCAAATTGTAATCTTGTCCTTTCTTGACATTGAATATTGTGCATTTTTAGAATCATTTTCCAAATATTCTTTTATCCATTTCTCACTGAAACTATTTATAATAGTGTTGTTATTTCATATATAATAATGGCTTCAATTTGGCATTTGCTTCCACCCTCTTTGGCAAGTTTATTGCTTGTATATTTCAAGGCCTGAAAGTAGAACAAAGAATAGTGATACTGTTACCTGTCAGACATGTCGTAAGAGGCGAATAAGGAAGTTTGGGGAGATGGGGTTGGCTGTCCCATCTGACTGAGGTTCAGTTACCCCATAATACTATGCTGAAGTCATGTGTCAGGCTGAAAGGTGCAGATATCACAGCTAAGCTGTAAACCATGAAACAATGCACTCCGTTCTCTGGACTACTTCCTGCTAATGTGCAGAAGTTTGAGAATGAACGCAGAAGAATAACGTTAATTTGTCTTGAAATTTCAATGTACATTTCCATGAGTTGGTAATCTAATTTGACTTTGTTGAAACTATTACAAACATATAATCTTAGAGATGGCTAGAGTTCATCCATGACTATGCTGTCCTCTTCTCAAATATCCTGTGTTCATTTTTAGTCCTTTGAAATTATTTTTTAAATGTGCCTTTGAAATTATTTTTTAAATGTGCCTTTGAAATTATTTTTTAAATGTGCCTTTGAAATTATTTTTTTAATGTGCCAGAAAACTTTTGGTGTATGTACTACAAAATGTCATGACTGTGGATACAATATTGCTGCTGCTGGTGGTTGCAGGGGGGTTTAAATCTATTTTAAAACAATTTAAAAATAGTGAATCATATCATTTTTTTGGATATTTTTGGTTGTTTTTTTTTTGTTGCTTACTTCCTAGTGCGAAATATCACTTTCTGATCTCCAAAAAGAAAGGTTTTAAAACACTTGGAACAACCTCCTCCCATCAATGGTTTGTTTCTTTGGGTGACATTCTTTTCAGAACATAGTATTCTTTATGCATGTTCTGAGCTCGCGATTCTGGGTGAGTTTATCTGCCGTAGCTAATGGCGTGTTTAAACAGTCAGGGATATCTCTTATACATAATCTTCTTGGGCAGCCCTTTCCCATTAACGGCAACCATACCTCCCATTACTAGTTTTTCCATGCTGTTATGTCTTTATATGGCCAATATATCTTAGCTTTTTTGTTATAATATTTATGAGCCAGTCTCCTTTGACATTTACTGTGCTTAACACTTTTTGGTCCACTTGTTTCAATCTATGGGCATGTAAAAGGTATATAGACAATGTATTAATATTATTGTGACTGCCTCCAACTCTTCTTCTGCATTCACTCTGATACTTAGATTTATGATTGTGATTTGAGAGCTCATACATTATGCTGCTAGTCTACAGAACATATGCAATAAAAAACATTATTTCAAGTGCATCTATTTTTATAAATTTTGGCTTTGATATTTCAAGAGATGGGGATAGTCTATCTATTATGACACCCCTCACAATGTTACTATTCTTTGCTCCTCTTTACAGCCCAGTCTTCATTTAATCTTTCCTCTTAACTAGGATATTCTCAGAACCTTTTTTGTAAGCACTTAATTTTTTATGAATGTGAACTTCTATGTACTAATTTTGTTTAACATTCCCAACTAAAATATGTATGTTGTCATAAGAAATACTAGTTTTTTTTCTCTTAGTACCTTACTATCTTGTTTTCATTTGTAATCAATGCTTTTGTAATAACAGCGTATTATTTTTTGTTTGTGAACAGATAATAAAGCTATTTCTCAATATTGCTGATAAGCTTAGCGGTGGGAGATTCAGCATGCATTCTAATGAGTCGCACTAGTTGCTTCGGTCCATGTCTGTTCAAAGTATCTTTGATATTGTCTCTCCAACATTTTCTTGATTTCCTCTTAGGTTTCCAAATTTTACTACATACTTCTGCAGGTCATTTGCAATGATTCATTCTTAGGTGTCCAAATGTTTCTCATTAGGTGACTAGAACCCACAGAGGCCAACTCCTTGAAATGGAGATGGGGCTGAGTCCAGGGAACAGAGGCTGGAAACTAAGATTGCTCGGGTCAACCCGGTATCGAGCAGAATCACAGTCTTGTCCAAGCAGGCACAAGTGCTGAAGTCAGAAATATCAGGCAGAGAGATGCACCAGCAACCATGACATCATGGAACCCAACTATTTGACATGTCAGCAAAACAAAATTAAACTTGAGGGGTAGACATGTCAAATTGCGAACGTGAAGTGACTAATTCAGCAAACTGTTGGTAGGGTTGTTGATCAGGTCGAAATATTATTTGCCACCACAATATGTTTTACAAGTCATTTTATTTCACATCTCAATATATTCTATAAATTGATGCTGTACTTAAGTTTCTGTCTTGTTTCTCAATTTATGTATGATGTTGTACCTATAATGTTTCTGCCTTTTTTCTCAATATATGTGTGATTTTGTACTTATAACGTCTCTGTCCTGTCGCTAAATATATTCTTTGAATAATGTTGTTAACTTTACTGTTTCTGTGCAAAACATATTCACAAAACTGATATTCAAACTCACCTTGGGTTTACCAGCATCATTTGACTGGAGACTCCACAAAATCTGCTGTTCAATAGCATCCACCCAATCATCTCTTTCCTTAATGAGAGACATAGATTTCATAATCTCATTACTACATCTGTTGTATGGCAAAGCATGATTGTCACTATATTTTTGTGGAATGTTTCCAGTCATCAAATTTACATAGAAAACAGCAAAATAATAACATTACTGTACAAGTGAGGTTTATGGCATTTCTAATAATGATTAGGGAAACTCTGCATTAAATGTGGTACTAATAGAAATGTTCACCAAATGTGGAGAATTGGGAGTTTATAGAATCATCGAGATACCGTAACCATAAGTATGCATATTTTCTACATCTGGCGGAAGAGACAGCATGTGTCGATCTTCAAGGATACAATTATGTTGGCTCCCAACCAAAAATCAATTGTTCACAATGATTCAGGTGGACTATTTGTTATTTTTATTGTTTGACATTAATTCATGGGCCACTGGATCACCAATCATCGTTTGACATTTGTGTCATTTCTGTAGTTCAAGTTGCCAAATTATTTTCAGCAATGTATCTGAGAATGAACTGAAAAATGTGTGAAATGAAAAGAAATTTCTGCTAAATTCAAGAGTTTCTTTGAAACATGACTAGTATTGTCATAAACTTTTTTCTGCTTTAAATATGTGTTAATAATGACCAGTAGCCCGATGAACTTTGGATTGCTTTGCTTTCAACGCTTTTGTGTGGCATATTGGCATTATCACAGCTATCTAATTGTGCATATAGAATATTATTTTTTACAAAAACAAATCCGGGGTGTAGGAGTTGGAATGCACAAACTAAAATACCATTTGGTGTTATAACAAATATGTTATTGAGAAAATAAGGCATCTCATACTGGGGTCTTTTCAAAATGTTGAGTGGTGTCACAGATTCTGATATTATCCATAGTTTGATACCCAAGCTGTGGTGGTGGTAACAGTTTCAAAATGTAGGTTACATAGTTGACAATGTGAAGTGTTGCAGTTGGATTCCATTCATGGATTATTAAGTGGTATATGCTGAGTTTGAAATCAAAAGATGGTTTCTCCATGTAAGATTCTCAATGTTATCAGGATTTATTCTCTAGTGATCATATTGTAATCAGGATTTGAGTTTGTTATGTGTCTGAATACCTCTCTTTCAGTGTTCCCAATGCAAGGGGAAACATTTCTTTATTTGTTGTTTTTATGATTTAACTGCATGGTGGGTTATTGTTTTGTGAAGCTGGGTCTTGCTTTGATCCACTTGATGCTAACTTGTTTATTTTAACATTTTCAGGAGAATCTGAATGTTGGAGATCAAATACATAATTTATTTTCATGCCACAGAATGTGATGGGCCAGCCCAGTGGCTCTCAATGTGGGCCATGGAGACTTGCAGAGGCTGGGGGCATGGAAATCTTTTATTTTAAAATAGGGGGTTGGGCAAGAAGGTAACTGTTCAAACAATAAACAACAATAGTTACATTGATAAAATTGTATAAGTCAATGATCCTTTTTTAAGGTATCGGGGCAGGTTGGGGAGGGGGGGTCTATCCCAAAAGGGGGATATGGACTACAAAATGTTGAGAACCAACCACTGGGCTTGCCAACATCTAGAACTAATTGGGAAATTTCAGATTTGCATAATCCAGATGACAGCATGAGATGGTTGAGAAAATTCAGATTTACAATGAAACTGTTTAGAAGAACTTCAAGAGCATATATATATATATATATGGGTTGACTGTCTTTCAGCACATGTTGGTAAAGTGTGGGATTAGATCTTTCACACTTCATACTGAATGAATTCCTCCTCAACCATAAGCCAGACTCTACTTCCCAATCAGCACATATGCAATAAAATAGCCTCACCTCACCACTCATAGCCTCAAAATGCCATTGTTTATTTTCCAGGGAGACAATCATAAACTCACAGCCATCAGAATCTGAAACACACAAAAGTGAAACATTACTTATTATGACCAGTAAATCAACATGTTTCAGACTGTTGAATGGTATAGGTATATAAGAGCGTGGAGCTGAGGTGAAAGGTCACTTACTGTGTACAATTAATTAACACATAGGCTGGAGACACAAGAGAGATGTAAAATAAAAAATAATTAAGTCACAGCAAAGCTTTGAACTTTAAGAAATGAGAAAATAAACAACAGTAACCAAATATGTACCAAACTAAATCTCTTCAAGACAAACAGTTTCAAAAACACTGTTTCACTGTATATACATGCAGACATAGCCATGGTAGGTAGAACTTATAAATAGGATAAACATACAGAACTTTAAGGTAGGAAAACTGTACAGTAAGACACACATGTAGAACTGTAAGATAGGGCAGACAAGAAGAACTGTAAGGTAGGGCAGACAAGAAGAACTGTAAGGTAGGAAGAACTATAAGATATAATGAACTGTTAGATGGAATAGACAGGTAGAACTGCAAAGTAGGTAGAACTTTAAGATAGGGCAGACTGGTAGAACTGTAAAGTAAGTATAACTGTAAGGTTGGTAGAACTGTGAGGTATATAGAACTGTTAGATGGACAGACAGGTAGAACTGCAATGTAGGTAGAACTGTAAGATAAGGCAGACAAGAAGAACTGTAAGGTATAACAAACATGTAAAACTGTAACATATGATAAACATGTAGAACTGTACGGTCAGACAAACATATAGATCTGTAACATATGATAAAAATGTAGAACTGTACTGTCTGACAAACATGTAAAACTGTAACATATGATAAACTATAAAACTATCTACCTGTCTGTCCATATGTTAATATGATAAACTTGTAAACTGTAAGGTCAGACAAACACGTAGAACTGTACGGTCAGACAAACATGAAGAACTGATGTAGGACAGGCATGTAGAACTGTAAGATAGGATGACATAGTACAGACCTATAAACCTGGAAAGTACACAGAACTGACAAGTATAAATTACACTTAAAAAAACATATAGACTTATTCTGCTGGTACATTTAATGATTCTCTATGAGAAATAAATATTTACAGATTTAATCTGCTGGTACATATAATAATTCTCTACACAAGTACAATAATATTTGGCCAGATACTTTCACCAGATACTGGAAAACATGGAAATAATTAACAATAACTTACCATCCCCGTCCCCAGGGTTTGAATTTTTTATACCACTACTTTTGGCTCGCCTATGTCTCTTTTTTACATTTGGAGTATCTCTGCTAGAACTGTTGATGCCTAATTTGGGTAGCATTGGAAAACGATCAGGATTTGTTCGTGGGTGATCAGGGATGACTGTAGGAGTAAATAAACAAACTTCAAATTGAGACTTGCACTGAGACATGATAACAGGCTATCGTTATTCAACAGCATGTAATGATGAAGTAATGTGAGTTGTTAAGATGTCTAACTACTAGACATAATTAGCATGTTGAGTCAGGTGGTAAGTGCATAACCACGACATCTTACATAACTCTAAAGGAAATCTGATTATACGTATTAGTGTTTGTGAAGCTACGAAGTAGAAGAAAATCGGTCCATGTGAATCCAGATCATTCCCATTGATTCTCAATATCTATTAGCTAGCTGAAAGTACAGGCAGCTGAGCACTTTACAGTCATAAAGTGGACAATTTCATATTTTTCTCCAGAGTATGTATCTATTCTCAGTTAGGTATTGCAGGCATTGATTACACTCGTCAACATCAAAATTGTACCAGTAATGAAAAAAGTTGATCTTAACCTTTAGGACCCTGGATTAAAATTAAGAAATATCCCCCCTGAGCCTGACTTATTTTTTGGAAAATTTGCGTTATTGATGGTGGGTGTTTTGAAAACGCGATAACATTTTTGTTTTAAAAGATATCAAAATAATGTTTGCACATCTAAATAAAGGAGTGAATAGTGAATATAATCATGTTTTTGTTATTGTTGTATGTGTGATATGACAGTTGTGAGCAAGTTGTGAAGTTGAAAATTCAGGGGGAAAATTGCAAAACGCCACTTTCAAAATCGCAAATATATCTTCTTGACAACCTTAATACATGAGCAATGTGTGGCAACATTGATAAAATCCTCATAAATACCTATACTTATAGTATATGTATTGTTTTATATCAAAACTAATATAATATGAACTAAAAAAACTAATAAAACGTGAAGATATCGCATATAATGTCCGTCCGGTCAACACTAGGTCTATGCCGACACGAAAAGGTAATTATTGTCCATGCACACACGTGTCACCCCTGATACATATTATTTTTGTGTTTTTGAATGAATAAACACACATTCTTATCAAACAACAACATATTAAACACAAATAACAACAATTAGAACATGTAGTCACGATCATTTACCCATGCCACACGGTACTCAATTTTACAGTAAAATACGACCAAAAATGGCAAAAGCCGCTCCCGAAAAGCGTTGATAACATCAGCCAGTTTTCTCCTTCTATACAATGCTAATGTGTAAAAGAATTTGACCTTTACACTGAGACGTATTCCTAGCTTCGTTTGGCGGGTTTCATACGTCATCGGTTCATTACTTCGTGAAGTTCCGTACTCGAGAATCGAGCAATATCGTATGGTGCGCGGCATCGCCCACCTTTCACACGGGAGCGTGTACTCCGGGTGTGTGATCTCGCCCATAGGGCCCTAAATGTTAACAACTAATTTTCACTGATATAAACGCTCTGTCATAACGTATTCAACTTCTTCATGTTTGCAACTGTATGGACCTAACTTAGTGATTATATTTTGTTATATGATCCATTTGTCGTTAATTCTTCATGAATGTTGATTTCAGACAAAGATTTTGAAGTCATCATATATATATATAATCAATTGATAATGATAGTTGACAAGATGTATAGATCTACATTGATAACTGCCGCTACAGAAATGGATTAACTCTATTGGTAAGTCCTTTATGTGCGTATGTTTTTGTAATTGTCATCACTGTCCATGTTGGGTGTCCACTGATTGTCCATATAACACTGACACACACAAACAAACAATACCACCATATCCAGCATCCATGTATCTCTATTATCTCAGAATTTGAAATCAATAATAAAAACATTATGCTAAAAAAGAAAAAAATATCCACACAAAAAAATCATTAAAAAAATGATTCTGGAGGAAGTTGTATAATTTTTCTCTGGGTTGCTACAGGTCAAGTCTGGACTAATCAAACACAATCACTCATGTGAAATTATTCTGGAGAATAAAAACATACCAAATAGTATTACCTGGAGTTATTGAAGAATTTGGTATGACCAAGGAATTATCTATCTGGCCATCAGCAGGAACATCAAAAGCTGTAGAAAAATAAATATTTATGTTGATTTGTCAAAGGTTTTATGTAATTTTACTGTAGTCTATATTTTTCTTCCTTATATCTTCTATCTTGGCAGTTAGACTTGGCAACAGACCTAATGAAAGGGGCAGAAGTACAAATTGGGAAATTTCAGTAAAATACAATCCATCCTCTATATGTTTGAATCCTCCTTTTCTCTATATGTTCATCTATCGCTCTCACTCTATTCTTTCCTTTATTTTTCACCTTTCACCACACATTCGCCTATACCTTTTTCTCTGTCTGCATTGGTCCTGTGTAGTACAGCATGTTATACTAGATAGTGAAGGCCCACAATTTCTACATAATACAATGGCTTGTACTGTTCCAATTTCGGTTGACTGTCCTTAACTTTTCTCTTACCATCTCTATCATTATCAGTATAGACATCCCTACATATAGTCATACCTATAGAGTTATTCATATCCCCATTAGCAGTAATTCCACTGGAAACTGTACGTGACCCACGAGGTCGCATGCCAGGTATTTTGACTGTGGTTCTAACAAGAGGAATTTCTTTAGCATGAGTATTTTCCATGTAGTCCTGAAAAAGAAAAAATATTGAGTTTATATAACAAGCAGTGAATATTTCTACATCTTTTACAAAAATTTCTGGTATTGAGCTACATAGCTCATTTTGAACTTATCTTTTTCTGTGTTCATTCTAACTCCTGCAAGTTAGCAGAATATAGTTCAGACCATAGTTTTCGGTCTCACCATCACCACCGGTCTCACCATCACCACCGTGGAGACTTTAGTAATTATCAACCTGCGCCAGGTGTCCCCTACACAGATCCAGTTATCACAGTAAAGGGACAAAACCTTAATACTGCCAATAGTTTGTATATCTCGGCAGCACACTCACAAACTATGACAATTGATGAGGATGTTGCCCTGCGTATTGCTCGTGCCAGTGCAGCATTTGGGAGCCTTCGTGCTAACGTCTGGATCAGGCGTGGTCTCAGTCTGACAACTTAGTTGTACGTTTACAGCGCAGTGGTTCTACCAACACTGTTTTATGCTGCGTCATCCTGGACTGTCTATGCGAGACACGCTCGACAGATTAACTCTTTTCATCTTCGGTGCCTACGAAACCTCATGGGAGTACGTTGGCAGGATCGTGTACCAGATACAGAAATTCTTCAGAAGTCCTGTATGCAAAGCATCCATGCTATGCCGACTAGGTCCCAACTCCGCTGGACTGGCCACATCGTCCGTATGCCAGACAAGCGACTTCCAAAAAGATTATTCTATGGGAAGCTGTGCGAAGGTAAACGTTCAAGTGGAGGGCAGAAAAAGCGCTTCAAGGATCACCTTAAAAGCTCTCTCAAGAACTACAGCATCGATCCTAGCTACTGGTAGACTACATCACTTGATCGTTCAGCCTGGCACACCCAGATCACAGCTGGCATCACAAAATTTGAAAAAGAAAGAACACTGCGGGCAATCAACAAGCGCAAAAAGCGGAAGGACAAATCCATAAATTCTCCTACCCCGAACCTTCAGCACTCCTGCATGCACTGCAATAGAACTTTCCGTGCACGAATCACTCATCGGGCATCTACGAACTCACAAACCAAATTAGTTCATTACCAATTTTAATTATTATATATTGAATTTAAAAAAAAAAATTTCATTGCATTTAATGTTTTTCATGCCATGCTCATCTCCGCTTGCGAAGGAGGAACATCATCATAGTTCAGAGAACAGAATGTGTTGTGTCATGGCTTACAGCTTAGCTGTAATATTTGTACCTTTTGACCAGACACATCCAACTTCGACATGTTGAACTAAAGTAAATCTTTGAACTACTTTCCAGCTTAAACAGCTAGAAATTTAAATGAAGGAATACGACATGAAAAAATTTGATCATCGATAATAATTAAACACCAACAGGATGAGAGGTACCTATGTTTAGAAAGGGAATTATGGAAAACCATGTATCCAAACAACCAACCAATCAACCCTCCTCTCTCACACACACATACAGTGAGAGAGAGAGAGAGAGAGGGGAGAGAGAGAGGAGGAGGGAGAGAGCCAGAAAAATGATAGAGATATTATAGTGAGATTTTTTGGGAAAACAATAGATATCGACCTTGAGATCACTTTACCAGACCCTGCAATTCTGCATAAAATAAATTCTTCTATCCTCTTAATGTATCCCAGTCTTCTGAGTCTGTGCAGACTGAGAATAGAAAATACTGTGGTATTACATGTCCTTTCCAATACATCAGTGTTAGTGGCTTTGTCCTGCAACCTAGTTTCAAAAATTTGATGTGGCCACCACATGCAAAAGGTTTTAGTTGACAGAAAAAAAAATGAATATATTACATGAAAACAGTTGCTCTGTCATTCTTGTCAGTCACAAAGAAATGAATGACAGAACAAATGAAGAAAGATCTGCCAAAGACGGGTGTGGCGGGCCATTGGCGCAAATAAAACAGTGACATCGCATTTCCATTCTCTGGACTACATCCTGCTGGAAATCTAGTAGGACCATGGTCCTGCTACAAGGGAGATCCAGCAGGAGTTTGAGATTTAATGCTGAAGAAGAAGAAAATGAACACAGATAAATGTTTTAAAAGAAACTTCAATGACTGAAAATTACCCAATATTGTTTGTATTCAGGACTTCACAATCAACCCAACATTTTTAAGCTGTAGTAATTTTCTAGGTTATATGCATTTAGTAATTTGCCATTGCTGTCAAATGACCTACAGCTGGTTTTAAAAATGCCAAGTAAGTTTATGAGACATGCTTGTTAACTTTCAGCCACAGTGCTGGACTGAAAGTAAAAGTGCTACAATTTTGGAGGAAAGATATGTACTCACGTGCATATTTGAGTGATAGACAAGCCTCCCATCGTCATTCAAGGCTACATATTTCTTTTTCCATTCCTTGTTAAGACCATGACTCTTTTTGTACAACCAACCCTGCAGGTGAAATATGTCATGTTATCTTGAGGTTGTTATGTCTGTACAGGTGTGGCACAACTAGTAAGATGCAGGTATGACACAGCTGGTCAGATACAGGTGTATCACAGCCAGTCAGAAACAGGTGTAGTACAGCTAATCAGATATTGGGTGTGGAAACAGCATATTAAATACAGGGTGGAGATACAACTAATTAAATACAGGATAGTTAGTTAGTTAGTTGCCGGATCATCATCACTGCAAACTGGACACGTCCATAGTTGCTCCGATCTCTCCTTGAGTGTATCCACCATTACACTTCTGCTGACAGTACAGGTCCTATGCTAGTTGACCATCATTCTTCTGCGCCCTCCAAAATGTTCACCTCTAGCAACACAGCATTTCAATCCCTGATCTTTAATCCTAGCCATTGAAAAAGGAATCATCATCCACATTAGTCTCACTCTCGCGTGTTATATCTCTTAAGGAGTTCAAAACGTCAGCGCGATCCATTGCCCTGTGCCACAATCGCGCACGATGCCAGTTGATCCGCGCTTTCATTGCCTCGAACACCCACATATCCCGGTACGACAATAAATGTGTTTGTTAACTATCACAATTAGTTAATAACAGGTTGTGGATACAACTAGCTAAATACAGAGTGTAGATAAAACTAATTAAATACAGATGTAGATAAAACTAGTTATATACTGAGTGTAGATAAATCTAGTTAAATACGGGTGTAGATAAAACTAGTTATATACGGGGTGTAGGTCAAACCAGTTATATACTGAGTGTAGATAAAACTAGTTATATACGGGGTGTAGATAAAACTAGTTATATACTGAGTGTAGATAAAACCAGTTATATACTGAGTGTAGATAAAACTAGTTAAATATGGGGTGTAGATAAAACTAGTTATATACTGAGTGTAGATAAAACTAGTTATATACGGGGTGTAGGTCAAACCAGTTATATACTGAGTGTAGATAAAACTAGTTATATACGGGGTGTAGATAAAACTAGTTATATACTGAGTGTAGATAAAACTAGTTATATACTGAGTGTAGATAAAACTAGTTATATACTGAGTGTAGATAAAACTAGTTATATACGGGGTGTAGATCAAACCAGTTATATACTGAGTGTAGATAAAACTAGTTAAATATGGGGTGTAGATAAAACTAGTTATATACGGGGTGTAGGTCAAACCAGTTATATACTGAGTGTAGATAAAACTAGTTATATACTGAGTGTAGATAAAACTAGTTAAATATGGGGTGTAGATAAAACTAGTTATATACTGAGTGTAGATAAAACTAGTTAAATATGGGGTGTAGATAAAACTAGTTAAATATGGGGTGTAGATAAAACTAGTTATATACTGAGTGTAGATAAAACTAGTTAAATACTACAAGATGTGGATATGCAGTTACCTTATATTGATTGTCGTATGGAGAAATAAAAAGCCAGAACTATAAATGCTATACCTGCTTAATAGGAATTGTCCTGCCACTTCCCACTTTCTCTCCATCTGCTGCCTGTTTCTTTTCTTCCTCTTTTGACTTGGGCTGCAGTAATTTTTAAAAAAATAACAAAATAGATAATTGAGATGAATAATTATGTGTGGCCCAATCATCAGGTTACCACATGGGATCATATGTTCTATTTCACTAGCCCTGTTCTGAGACAATCAGAATTTGTCTTCACTATATCAAATTCATCTACTCAGTGGTTGAGTGGTTAGAAGACCTGACTCACAAACAGAACTTGCTCGTGTTTTGAAAGCCAAATATCCAGTGTACTGACAATACAATTTCATGTATTGGTGCTCACAAATTCATCAATAGTTCTCACAAGCAATGTTTTACACAGGATATGCTTCAATTATCTATATTTTACTTACAAAATACAAATTACATATTAGAAAAAAAATATGCAATAGTAAACAACAGCACATAATGTCACAGGTGTATGAAGTGAAGAGGCATCACAGTCTTAACAATTAGTATTTGTTGGTGACGTGACTAGCTACTTTCCTTGACATCATATAAATAATTTATCTAATATTGCACAAGGTTTGTATTTTAGTTTCTATGTAAAATGTGTAAAGGATTGACTTCATTGTAATCATGTTTTCCCTACTTATCTCTTAAAAGAGCAGTGTGCTGTCTGTCAAGAATATCGTTAAGAACACAGCACTCAGTGGCTCAAGTTACAATACTCAAGAACCTCTGAAAAATGATCCTGTGAAACAGACATTACATTGCAGTCCAGTACCTGCCAACCTCATGAACACAAGCCAAATGGCAAAGTTTTGAACCTTTTGAAATTGAGTAAATGTATGCTAAGAATGCATCCAGTCAAGAATGTTATCTAATGACTTATCTAGACTTTCTTCCAAGATCATCACTCAGGTTGGGATTCCTGATTCTATGATATAGTCTGGTGATTGTTCCAGGATTTGCACTTTGCCAAACATCTTCTCTTTGAATTTGATTAGGGTGGGCCATGTATTTCTCAGTCTGGGTAATGAGGACAGTCTTGTAAGATATGTTCCGCTGTTATATTTGCCAGGTTGTAATGGATACGGTAAGTTAGTTGTACCTATTCTGAATTTGATGTACAGGTGATGTCTCATTTTGTTGTGACCAGTTCTAAGATGCAGCAAGATAACCTGGTCTCTTCTGGATAGTTGGTAATACCCAACATCTGCGTTATATTTGGGGTGGTCGTCCTTCACTTTTTGTTGTAGTTGTCTTTGACGATGGTCTTCACTCATAGCTGACCAAATAGCCTTTTTGAGACAAGTGCCTTCCTTTTTTGGTCAGTCTATCTGCAACTTCATTTCCTATGATGTTGCAATGTGAAGTTCTCCTTCTCATCAATATCAACAAACATTTCTTTGTCCCCTTTTCTCATTTGTTCAGTGCAACTTGCATTTTGATGTTTGAAAATGCTATTCTAAAGAAACCTACCATTTTTTGTGGATTTTTTTCTGTTATCTTCTTCTGCATTCGCTTTCTGATAACCAACACCAAAATTCTTGTGATTTCCACCGGGAAGCGTGGAGTACATTGTGCTTCTATATTAAAGCATAACTATTATTTGTCCCTCGGAAGGTCCAGCACATCCGCATTCATCATGTTTTAATTCGGATGGGCTTCCCTAGCTTATAACACCTGTCACCAGATGGCGTATGTGTATACACTCTATGCCGTGACGGTTTATCGCCCACTATGCCCTTGGACTTTTCAGACCAAAACTTATCCCTAGGTGTCTCTAAGGAGGCAGTAATCATGGATTTAAAATTGGGTCGACTACTTCTATCTCGAGTGAGATGTTCCGCTGTCAGTGAACTCATCTTGCATAATTAGATGTATTGTGTTTATGCCCATTGGGTACTGAATCTTTTCTCATCTGTGAGCATGATTCGGTAAAGGAAAAACTTGACAGTAGAGTTCGGCCATGGTTCGTTCGCCCTCTTAGCTGGTATGTCATTCAACTACATTGTGAACCCCTCGCTTCAACTCTTGAGCCTCTACACATATTTAGGAGCATGTTCTTGAGTTGAACAAAACATTGGTTCCAATTTCCTTGTAACATTCTCCCATTCTATTTTCATGTGGCACTGCCCTCTGACACTGTTCTGGTCATGAGAAACAGCTGGGTCAAAAAAGATTAGACCATGGCAAGAAAAACAGAATAGGGGCATTGAAGGTATGATAAAAATAAATAAAAATACAGAACAGTTGTATAATTCACAAGAAATGGTCAATAAATCAAGCAACTGATCCCCTTAAGAAAAAGGCCATGAAGAAATTATCAAGTGTACCCTATCCTTAGATTTCTTTTCTAGGTTTTTCCATGCAATGCCAAATCACTTAAAACTTTTTAGTCATTCTTCTTCAAGTTGTTTTAACCATTCCCTGCCTTCACTTTTCCTGTGGATTATATGTTAGTTAGCTGCCTTGTGACACAGCTTCCTGTTTTCCTCAAATTGTGCACAATTCATCTCAATCTCCAAGACATGTTTCACAATTAACAGTTGCATTAAAAAAATAAAGGAAAAAAAACATGGCACTAGCTAGATATAATCCCCCTCATCGTACACTGTTGAATTTTTTAATGCAAGAAGGGGAGAGGGAGGTGGGCATGGGGGGGGGGAGAAGAGAGAGATACTGAAGGACTCGCAAGAGATACTTGCGGGTCCTTCAGTGTTTGTGCACTGATGTTAAGATATCCCAATGTAAGAAAGAAAAAAATTGAAGCAGACATGATGATTAATGAAATTGTACCGATATCAGCTCTAATAAACAAAATAAAGTTGGTTTCATATCTTGTTCAGATCATTGCGATCTTATTCTTCTTCTGCTTCATTCTCATACTTACGATGGATTTCTCTTGTAGCAGGACAATGATCCTACTAGATTTCCAGCAGGATGTAATCCAGAGAATGGAAATGCATTGTGTCAGTTTTATGTGCTACAATGGGCCAACACATACAACTTCAGCGAAATACTGAGATTAATTCTGCCTTTTTTTTAATGTTGTGAGTTTCTAGGCACGTTATTTACTTTCAGTAGTTTGTCATTACTTTCTGAATGTCCAACTGTCTGTAGCTGAATTTGAACCCAATACAGTTGACTTCTGAGACACTAACTCTCATACATAAAGTCAGACTAACATACTTATAAACAAAATACAGATGCACAGTATAGAAGCAATCCTGATCTCAGAATTCTAAGGAATAATTCAAACCACGACCAAATTAACACAGCTTGAACACTTAATAATCACTGGAAAGATCAAGGGGAAAAGAGGCAGGGGATGACAAAGAGAGAAGTTGCTAGATGGACTAGTATTGTGGCATGGTAGAAGTTCACCAACTGAGCTTATTGACAACACAAGAGAAAAAGAGTTGTGGAGAAACATGATCACCTACGCCATTCGGCATGACACTTAATTGATTGATGACCAAACTATATAATCATGAAAAGAATCATGTCTTAAAACTGATCATTAAAACTGGTAAAAATGATATATGTATTCACTAAATAGACAACATATGTAAATTAGATGTTATCTTTACACAGCATTTTATCAAACATGCACATGCACACACAATCACACATAAAATTACAATGTGATAAATTAGCTGTTATCTCTATCATTCTATCAAACAGGTACATATACACACACACGTACAACCACACATAAAATTACACATTCACACAACTGCACGCATGAGCATACACCACTAATTCAGTGTTTAAAACCTCACACTCCTTCGTACTGCATGATTTTGTTTACCCGTGTAAGCCAGGCACACATTCCTATTAGCATACATTTAATGTGAGCATCTGCTGTTTAACAGTGGTGTAATGCCTGATGCTCTGTCACAAGCACACATGCGTGCGATGAATAGTTCACATTGGTATGAAACATGTATGAGTCAATTAATTATAAGCTTTGATGATACATTTGACAGAAACAGAAGGCTTCAAACACTGTTTTCATTCCAGTCAACACAGAAGATGTCTTACAACTTTAGATACTAACATAGTTAATCATCACCCCCCCTCTTAGTGATTATATACCTAGTTTAACATATTTTTCTCATTATTATAGAATAATAACTAGGAAGAACACATTATGAATAAAGCAACACATAATTTTCAGGTGTCTAAATTTCACAGGTAGTACAAAAACAGAATAAATCAGATTGAAAAGACATTGATGCTGCAAGGTGACTGTGCCTTACTGACAGATAGAAAACATACCGGTAGTAATTTTTTTAAAATATGGACAGGTGATCTGACATGGTCAGTGTAATAGATGGCCAGTCAACGAGCCTTGTGGCTTATTCAACAAAACAGAGGGACTTTCCTCTGACGGATATTGATCGGAGTACCTATAGACTAGTCCGGAGTGCCATGAGGATGATATGATATCTAATAAGGGCAGCTACATTGGTGACCTTATTAGGACAATTCATGACCAATGTCAAACAAGCTCATGATAGTAGTCCGTGATGGCTGCATAATGTCTGATAGTACTTGATCTAGACAAGAGACAAAATGCTGGAGAATGCTACAACACAACCTCTGATATGGAGCTGATAATTTATGTGATCTAGACAAGAGACAACTTCTCTCTCTCATCATATCAAACAAAATGACCCCTCATTGCATATGTGTGCAGCCTGACTAAAGACCTAGTTGTATGATATCAAAGATTGACAGTAAACTCAGAGAAGACCCATGTACAGTACAAAGAACCATTGGCATTTCATAAATGTAATCTGGAAATGTCTGGGCAGACAAAAAAACATTTATGCAATATTAAAATTTCTTTATATCTACAAAATAAGAATTTATCAATTTGTTTTATATCTACAAAACAAGGATTTATCAATTATTTTACATCTACAAAATAAGGGTTTATCAATTTTCTTATATTTACAAAATAAGGATTTATCAAATTTTTTTATATCTACAAAATAAGGATTTATCAAATTTTTTTATATCTACAAAATAAGGATTTATCAATTATTTTACATCTACAAAATAAGGGTTTATCAATTTTCTTACATCTACAAAATAAGGATTTATCAATTATTTTACATCTACAAAATAAGGGTTTATCAATTTTCTTATATCTACAAAATAAGGATTTATCAATTATTTTACATCTACAAAATAAGGGTTTATCAATTTTCTTATATCTACAAAATAAGGATTTATCATTATAACTACCTCTTACAAATTAAGGATTTATCAATTTTTTGTATATCCACAAAATAACAATTTATATATATATTTTTTTTTAAATAATAACATTCAGAGAACTAGCCTGTTTCTGTGCTGCAGTTATGATCTTATTTTTGACAAAAGAGTTGTGAGTAAAACTTCTACTCGCTGAAAGTGAAATTTTGACTATTCTTGCAATAACAAGGCAAGATGTACAAGGAAGAGTAATACAACTGTAGAAACATATGTACCATAGTTAAAGCTGAATGAATGTGGAACACAGTGTCAACTAAAGCACAAGAGATGCATCTATGGTAGTGACAACCATTTTTGGTTGGTTCATCAGGTTGAACATTCCTGCAGTATGCTTTGAAGTTTCAAAGGTTGTTGGACAGATTGTCGCTACCCACCAAAAAACTTTCTCTGCAGTACACGAATTGCTGCATTTCAAGTTTTTAATGTCAAACATCAAAGGTTGACATCATTCAGCACTGTATTTAGCTAGCAACAGCTTGATGTAATCATTTTCTCTTTATAACTGTCCAACATTCTGTTTTACATTTTACCTAACTTGTGACTTCACATTTTCTAAGATCAGGTGCGAGTGTGTAGTCATTTAAAATCAGTCTGGCTGGTCAACAAAAATTACTTGGCTGGTCAGATTTGACCTACTACGACATTATGCCCACTCAAGTCTATGGTTTTGACATGGTACTAAATTTTGTCCACATAATTTATGAGATTTCTACAATTTTAAAGGATAAATAATGTCTTTTTTTCTACAGAAAGTAGAATTGATACCAATTAAAGCTGCAATAATAAATACAGAAAATAAAAGATGAATTCGTGAAATGAAAATTATGTGCACAAGACTACAATGTGGGTTTGTGAAAACAGAAGTGTAAGAGCTAACACAATAATGTGATTACTAATGAACAACAAAAAGAAGGAAGAACACAACACATAACTTATAATCATGTACAGAAACAGCTAAAAGGTGTGGGAAGCAATCTGCAAGTTTCTTTATGTAGTAGGTGGATCACACACACACACACACACAAATAGAATAAAAATTTGTTGAAAGAGAACATTTCTAAATTGTGTGCAGGTTAACTGATGAATAACTTAACACTGTCATTAAATTTCAGGATACGGCTGTTGGACCGCTGAGAAAAATACTAGGAGAGATTGAGAAAAATTATGAGCTTTGAACCAATATGATCTGACATCATTGCACTCCAGACAGGCCCATAAGTGCTTGTTGTCACCCCCTTCCCCATACACATGTTGAAGGGTGTGAATGCTAATGGTTCCTGTGGCTTGCTCCTCATTCTATCATTCATGCATCCAGTTGTACAAGTTCCACATTTCATATCAAATTTTCTTAATCCCAACCTCAATGTCTCATTAATCCCAGTGTTTGCATCCAGCAGGTGCTTGTGAAGCATGCACTTCCCCTGTATCTATTGTCAACGCCCCATCTATTGGTGCAATGAATGCAAGTCTGTTCTCTCATTACCGCAGAAGATTTGCATTTTAATCATTCTTTTCATTATTCATAAGACGACTATCGCTTTTTACTGCTTGTGTCTTTGCAGAACATACAATTTTATTTGATCTGACAAAAAGATCTAATAAACTTTTGTATGAATTCAGTCAATTTTCAGGATGCCACACTCCCATCAACATTCAGAATGATCATTTGGTATTATTATCCACAATAACACCTAAATGCTGTATTTTTTTTATCCCAGCACTATATAAAGAGTACTGTTTTAATCTATATTCCTTTCAGCTCCGTGCGAAGCATAGATCTTCAACAAACATCCTCCATCTTTAGCTATTGTATCCAGTTCATTCCATGTTGTACCAAGCCTTTGTGTCTCTGCATCTAATTATTTTCTCTCAGTATTTTCTCGGTCTTATTTTTTCCTGTGGGCTCTAGAACAATGTCTATCTTACAATGCTGTCTGTTGGTCTTCATAATGTATGTCCGATTCACCTCCAGTGTTGTTTCTTTAGTTTTTTGCATGAGTTCCTTATTAGTGGTATTATATAATTTCACACCTTTGATTCTATGCAGGCATCATTGATGAATGTATGTAGTTTTTCTAAAGAGTACAGTACTACTGGCAAATGCTATCTATTTATGTGGCATGTCCTTTGCAGAATGATGTCCTCACTGTCACTATGTAAGCCCCTTGGTTCTGTGCAAGCTCCAGAGTTTCTTCTAGTGTCATATTCAGAAGGTCTTCAATGTCGTGTTCATTGGTCTTGGTCTGACCCTTGTATTCTTTCCTGGAACTTTTCCTTCCATGATTAATCTTTCTAAACCATTATGTTTCTTTATATGTCCGAAATATGTTAGCCCCTGTGTTGTTGTTATTTTGTAGTTTTAGGGGCTAGTCTTCGTCTATGTTCAGGAAAATACTAAAAGTTAATAAATAAATGTGTATGCAATGAAACATGAGTATAATATGTACAATACACACACAAAAAAGATGTGGAAATGGTTTACATGTCATGAGAATTAACCCTAGTATACATGCAAGGGGTAGCACTCTTGTGAACAACTGTGGAAGAAAGAAAAGATAACCAGAATCAGAGACACATGATGGAAGATACAGGGAAGTCTTTATGTATCCATCATGTGCCACTAGATATTGTTAGATAACTGAGGTAAGATGATAACCTGTGGCACAGTATGTTCTGGACTACTAAAAGCTCTGGCCACTCACAGTCAAAGTGAGAGAATCAAATCTATCGTGCCATGATCAACAAGTGCTGAGTGAATCCTACTGTTCTACAACTAGAGCTCAAAACTTCATCCAGGGAAGCACACTCCTATAGTTGTGTACAAAGATGGTGGAATAAGAGTGGCTAAGGGATTTGAGTGATGCATGTTGAAGTGAAATGGTGGCAGAGTGTGAGTGGAGCGATTGAGTGATACATGTTTTGGTGAGAGGGTGGTAGAGTGATGCATGGTGGAGTGGTGTCAGTAGAGTGATTGAATGGCGGGTAAATGGTGTGGTGCAAGGGTGGTAGAGTGATGCATGATGAGGTGAGAGCATGGTGAGCAGTATTAGCAGAGTGATTGAGTAATACATGGTGTGGTAAGAGGGTGGTAGAGTGGTGTATAGTGAGGTGAGAACATGATGAGATGGTGTCAGTTGAGTGACTGAGTGATACATCTTCGGGTGAGAGGGTGGTAGAGTTATACATGGTGGGTTTAGAGAGTGTTGGAATGATACATGGTTGGAGTAAGGCATGAAGTGAAATGGTGGCAGAATGAGAGGGAGTGGAGTTGATGATGAGGGTAGTTGAGTGAAGCATGGTGGGGTTGTGGAGTTTTACATGGTGGCAAAATGAGATATACTGGGATGAGAAAGTGGTGGAGTATATAATGGAATGTGATATATGAGCTTTTAGTAGTAGGTGTTGATAGAAACATGGAGTGATTAGATGGTAGCATGAGGGAGTAATGCTTAGGTGGAGAGAAGGTAATCTCTACATGGAATTCTGAATTATGAGCAAGTTAGTGCAGCCACTTGATGTTTATAAAATCTTGGAGCATTCAGTCCATGGTTTCTGATAAGTAGAGCTTGGGACAATCAAAGAATGAACTCAGCAACAAATCAGATCCCTTTCCAGTTGGAATACATACTCCCTTACTTCAAATTGTCACAGAAGGATTCCAGGGAGAGAATAGCAGGTCTACGAGAAAGTGCTGAAGACTGTTGTGAGGTCTCAACTCAAGAGTATGAGCAGTACTTCTATACCCCAACAGACACCAATTATTAAATTTCTTAAAGACTGTCTGATAATTACATGATCCAGGGCAGTAGCAAGTGATGCGAATGTGGGCTGGATCTCACAAAGTCATCACTCTATCAACTATTCATGACATTCTGAGATTGCACATACAGCTGGCCTTATGTTCTATAGTGCCATCTTCCACGGCCACCAACAAAACATGGTTTTATCTGCAGTTCCTGTCCAATCCCAGATGAAGAGAGAAGGTGATGGAATGAGTAATGGAGAGAAAGTGATGAAAGAGTGGTAGATGTAAGCATTTGATAGAGGTAGCAGGTGATAAAGTGTGTAGGTGTTGCTATGAGTTTGTAGTGAGATATGGAATATAGTGATACAGTAAGAGGATGATGGAGATACAATTAGCAGGAGTGAGTGGTGGGAACTGATTGTGAAAGTGATAAAATGAGGTGAAAGTGAGAATGTGATGGAGTGTGCTTGTGAAGTGAACAGGTGATGACAGGAAGCTGGTAGGTCTTATGGTGGAGTGATTAGGGTAATTAATTGAGTACATGGTGGTGGAGTGAACTGGTTGTGGAATTAAATTATAGTAGTGTGAAATATGAGTGAGAAGTGAAGAGAAATCATGATGCAGATATGTGGTGGCAGGAATAGATGATTGTGGAATGAGGTGGTGGTGAAGTGAGATAGTGGGATGAACTGGTGGTGGTGAAGTGAGATAGTGGGATGAACTGGTGGTGGTGAAGTGAGATAGTGGGATGAACTGGTGGTGGTGAAGTGAGATAGTGGGATGAACTGGTGGTGGTGAAGTGAGATAGTGGGATGAACTGGTGGTGGTGAAGTGAGATAGTGGGATGAACTGGTGGTGGTGAAGTGAGATAGTGGGATGAACTGGTGGTGGTTGGGTGAATTGATAGTGGAATGAACAGATGATAGTGGATGAACTGGTATCCGGGTGGTAAAGTGAACAAGACAGTAAAAAGAACTCGCAATGCAATCTGGTGGTGTGGAGTACGCTGATAGTAGAGTGAACAGATGGTAATTGAGCAAGCAAGTGATGCAGTGATGGACAGAAGGAAACAGAAGCTATATAAAACAACTCTGCAGTGAAGGTAGGTCACACATTGGTTGTGGATGCACCACTTACATAATCAGTCACTTCAACAGCAGAGAAAACACATAAGCAGTATTACAGTGATATATTATTGTAAGAAATTACCTTAATGCCATTTTGATTGTAAACATTTGTGCATAATTTATATTGTCCTAGAATTTCTTGTTCAAAATGTTAAAAAACAAAACATCTAAATAGATTCATCCCATTGCACTTTATGCTGTTATTTGATGAACAGTTTGACAACATGAAAGGTGGACACTACTAGAAACCTGTAACAACTATTTACTATGAATGGTAGGCCAAGGGGATCTACATCATTAACAAGTAGGAATAGAACATCTGGAAAATGTAGGAAAATGTGAAAATAGAACATCAGAAAGATGTATGAAGAAATAGCAGTAGAACATC
The DNA here is from genome assembly GCA_034231615.1 of Meghimatium bilineatum. Classification (NCBI taxonomy): domain Eukaryota; kingdom Metazoa; phylum Mollusca; class Gastropoda; order Stylommatophora; family Philomycidae; genus Meghimatium; species Meghimatium bilineatum. Next base: position 19,624,534 of record CM067322.1, read on the forward strand.
TGGAAGATGTTTGAGCAAATGGGAATAGCACTTCTGAAAGATGTATGAACAGGATGGAATAGAGTATATGGAAATAGATGCATGAACAAGTGGAAAAAGAACATCTGAAATAAGATATATGAACAAATAGGAAAAGAACATCTGGAATAAGACACATGAGTAGGTAGGAACAGAACATCTGGAAGAAGATGCATGAACAAGTAGGAACAGAACATCTGGAAAAAGATGCATGAACAAGTGGGAACAGAACATCTGGAATAAGACACATGAGTAGGTAGGAACAGAACATCTGGAAGAAGATGCATGAACAAGTAGGAACATAACATCTGGAAAAAGATGCATGAGCGAGTTAGAATAAAACATCTGGAAGAAGATACAGGAACAAATAAGAACAGATCTAGAAGAGATAGATACACTTATGGAAGCAGGACATCCAGGAGAGGATAAACAAATGGTAACATAGCATCCATGAGAAGGTAGATGAATGAATGGGAACATAGCATCCAGGAGAAGGTAGATGAATGAATGGGAACATAGCATCCAGGAGAAGGTAGATGAATGAAGAGGAACATAGCATCCAGGAGAAGGTAGATGAATGAATGGGAACATAGCATCCAGGAGAAGGTAGATGAATTAATGGGAACATAGCATCCAGGAGAAGGTAGATGAATGAATGGGAACATAGCATCCAGGAGAAGGTAGATGAATGAATGGGAACATAGCATCCAGGAGAAGGTAGATGAATGAATAGGAACATAGCATCCAGGAGAAGGTAGATGAATGAATGGGAACATAGCATCCAGGAGAAGGTAGATGAATGAATGGGAACATAGCATCCAGGAGAAGGTAGATGAATTAATGGGAACATAGCATCCAGGAGAAGGTAGATGAATGAATGGGAACATAGCATCCAGGAGAAGGTAGATGAATGAATGGGAACATAGCATCCAGGAGAAGGTAGATGAATGAATGGGAACATAGCATCCAGGAGAAGGTAGATGAATGAATGGGAACATAGCATCCAGGAGAAGGTAGATGAATGAATGGGAACATAGCATCCAGGAGAAGGTAGATGAATGAATGGGAACGGTGCATTAACTAACAATGGTTTAACAATAGCATCATCCTGTGAAAGAGATTAATGTAACATTTAAATTAATGAGAGATTAATGTAACATTTAACTGAATAAGAGATTAATGTAACATTTAACTGACTAAACAACAAGGTTGTATCCAGATAAATATTTTTATCACATCAAGACATCACAGTATGGAAAATAAATCAATGAAGAGGATGATACAGAGAGAGAAAAAAAAATCTACACCAAGAAGATGGGCATAATACATCAAGGATGATCTCAACAAGGTTCATTACTGCTTTTAGAGGTAGTAAAATTCTGCAATATTAACAGCCATTCAGAGAGGCAGCAATAACAGCTAAATCACATTTACAACATTCTAGCAGACAATAATGGAAGAGGGAGAAATTTGATTTTATGTTTCTGTAAAACATCATTTGGTTTTAGGTTAACTTTAATAACTGCACATAATTCACATCATTGCCTATTACTTTTTACACACAAAAATATCAAAATGTTAAAATATATTGTTACAATTTTTTTTGTTAACATTTAATTTAAGAACTTCAAGTCAAATTTTGAATACTGCCTATGGCTCAGTGCAAACTGACAAGTGACTGACTTTGCAAGGATGTGACAGATAGACACCAATCAACTGAAAGCAACAAATGGACAGCTTACGCTGAAGAGGTTGGATCTTCTGCGGTTTTTCCTGCTCTGATTTGGAGTGGAGATGGGAGTGGAGAGGTCTTTTTCTTCACAAGGCTTATCCTGCAGGATTAGAGAATTGGTTAAAATATGTGAAATACGCCAGCTCTTCATCCACAACTTCTGAAAAGTGCACTACTCTTGAGTAAGAAGAGACGCTTGCATAATAGAATAACAGAACTACAAACTCAATTCAGTCTTTGCTTCACAGCCTTGTAATCATTAAAACAGCAATGATTCACACATTTTTTAACCTCGTACACTATGCAGAGGATCTCAACTTCCTTTTGCCTTTAGTGTGTTTTCACAGTTGCACAAGAATAAATTGGCCTCCTAGAAGACTTAATGTGTAACAGAATGACATCGGACAGTCCCTGAAGAACCAAGGCTTGATCTATCTTGACAGGGTAAGAAGACAAAGTTAATAACGGACATGTTTGCTTGGAGATAGGTAAAATAGTGAAAACAGGTAATCCCTCATGAATCTGAAACATTAACAAAATCATTATGCATACCGTCATAACTATACCACAATATGTCAAAACAGATCATAATGTACCTATATTCAATTAGACAACCCCATAGGTACTCAATCCTTTAAGATAATGAATGTGAGCATCAGTGCCCTGACATAACAGCTTCAACAAAGACGACATGTTAAAGTATATACAACAAAACCATACTGTGTGCACCACCTCAATACATATGTGTAAATAATTACACTATCATCTTGCAAGAAGTTGTTACAAGTTTGTCAACTCAGAAGTTTAAATCTATTATTCCACATTACAAATCACCAAAAGCATATATAAAGCTATTTAATCATATTTATTTTACTGCATATTATCCTGTTATGGGGTGGATAAAGGATTTTATACCCAGCTGTAATAATACCAAAAAATACTTTGTCATAGCAGTTGTTGCAATATGTACAGTGTGGATTTGTAATTTTACATACAAAAATACAATTTTAGCTGCTACAGTAATTTCAATCTAAGTGACACTGACCGTGAAACAAATGTTCAGACCATTTGGCTACATCCCTCAAATCATAATGAAAGAATTTGAACAAATTTTATGAGTTGATTTATTATAAGATTACATTTTCTCTAGTATCACCAGCTAGGTTTCTCTCTATATCTCTAGAATAACCACTAGATGTCACTTTATGACATCTTTAGAATAACCAGTCAGATTTCTCTTCATATCTTTAGAATAATAAGCTGTTATTATAAGGATAGCACAGCACAGAAATCACTTGAGAGCATCAGTTGCAGATTTATTTTCCCTATGGAACTGAAAGGAAATTGATAAAGAGCAATCCATGAAAACTGTACATAATGAATGTACAAACTGGATACTGAACAACATCAAACTATGATCAATGACATCTATGGACATATAAAAAACTATAACAGCTATAATTCTGCTCGAGGTGTCTTGTTTATAAAGTGGATTTTTCTGAGATACCTGACAACGTTAACATTTCAAGCTATGGAATTATGTGCTATAAGTGGTACTCTATACAGATGGTGTATCATTTCAAGCTATGGAATTATGTGCTATAAGTGGTACTCTATACAGATGGTGTATCATTTCAAGCTATGGAATTATGTGCTATAAGTGGTACTCTATACAGATGGTGTATCATTTCAAGCTATGGAATTATGTGCTATAAGTGGTACTCTATACAGATGGTGTATCATTTCAAGCTATGGAATTATGTGCTATAAGTGGTACTCTATACAGATGGTGTATCATTTCAAGCTATGGAATTATGTGCTATAAGTGGTACTCTATACAGATGGTGTATCATTTCAAGCTATGGAATTATGTGCTATAAGTGGTACTCTATACAGATGGTGTATCATTTCAAGCTATGGAATTATGTGCTATAAGTGGTACTCTATACAGATGGTGTATCATTTCAAGCTATGGAATTATGTGCTATAAGTGGTACTCTATACAGATGGTGTATCATTTCAAGCTATGGAATTATGTGCTATAAGTGGTACTCTATACAGATGGTGTATCATTTCAAGCTATGGAATTATGTGCTATAAGTGGTACTCTATACAGATGGTGTATCATTTCAAGCTATGGAATTATGTGCTATAAGTGGTACTCTATACAGATGGTGTATCATTTCAAGCTATGGAATTATGTGCTATAAGTGGTACTCTATACAGATGGTGTATCATTTCAAGCTATGGAATTATGTGCTATAAGTGGTACTCTATACAGATGGTGTATCATTTCAAGCTATGGAATTATGTGCTATAAGTGGTACTCTCTGCAGATGGTGTATCATTTCAAGCTATGGAATTATGTGCTATAAGTGGTACTCTCTACAGATGGTGTATCATTTCAAGCTATGGAATTATGTGCTATAAGTGGTACTCTATACAGATGGTGTATCATTTCAAGCTATGGAATTATGTGCTATAAGTGGTACTCTATACAGATGGTGTATCATTTCAAGCTATGGAATTATGTGCTATAAGTGGTACTCTATACAGATGGTGTATCATTTCAAGCTATGGAATTATGTGCTATAAGTGGTACTCTATACAGATGGTGTATCATTTCAAGCTATGGAATTATGTGCTATAAGTGGTACTCTATACAGATGGTGTATCATTTCAAGCTATGGAATTATGTGCTATAAGTGGTACTCTATACAGATGGTGTATCATTTCAAGCTATGGAATTATGTGCTATAAGTGGTACTCTATACAGATGGTGTATCATTTCAAGCTATGGAATTATGTGCTATAAGTGGTACTCTATACAGATGGTGTATCATTTCGTTGAGATGGACAGAGTACATACAAGGTAATATAGGTACAATGAAGTTAATCCTTTACGCTGTTTGGGAATTTGATAATGGCTTAGAATGAGCAGTAATTTAAGAAGAAATCCCTAGCAAAAGATATGAATGTGGATCCGAGATCACGGAAAGTCTATACATTTCATTAGCAGAAGCAGGAATCATGCAGAAAAGTGATGTTTAGACTGATTTTTATGGGTTCAGGAAGGAATGTGTTACCTGACGATGATGAAATGATCTACATGTAAGTGCAGGAGCCATATTGGGCTATATCGTAAATAAAACACATTGAAGCATATCCTGTACAGCAACTATTTTTTTTTAAATTGCTTCGTAATTTGTATACATTCCAGTAAAAAATGCCAATATTCCATGAAATGGTATGACTTTCGCAGTGCTCAAACCACAACCAAGTTCTTGTGAGCTGCAAATACTAGTTCCGTCTCACTAGTCTCTCCACCATGGAAACAGGCCCTGAAAACATTATCTTAATTTATAGAATTCAGCTGGAGAAACTTGCAGATGAAGGAAAACACCCAATGTTGATTATAGCAAAACTTACTGTAAAACTATGCAAACATACATCTATGGTCACAATAATTACACCAAAGGGGAATACAGTCTTAAATCCATCAATCAAATTCCTGGCTCTCATAAGATTACTGACAAATTCTTTCAAATCCAACCTTTCCTTATATTTCTTCACCTGTTCTTTCATTGTGATATCAATATCACTGCACATTTTCATCATCTCATTTCACCCAAGAGCTCTAGATCTTTCCTGTGAATTCCAAGTCAACACTTGTGTCTTACTATATACTCTTTCCAGCTTTCTTCAGTTTATGACTAATCCATCTTTCCTGTTTATTCTGAGTCAACTTAAGGTTATGACTAATCCATCTTTCCTGTGAATCCGAGTCAATACCTGTCCTACTATACTCTTTCCAACTTTCTTCAGATTATGACTAATCCAGATCCATTTCCTAGGAATAGTGTTGGACCTGTGTTTTTATATTACCAAATGTAATCTACTGGTGATATGGTCATCTCATGCTAGCCATCTAACTTTATCAGATTTATTTTGGTACCCTAGTTCTAAGACTTAATTGACCCAGAAACATATTGTGGTCTAAAAATGTCCAGAATCAAATCAGTGACCACAGGACTATGAAGTTAGTTCTAATCACTTATTACAAAACTATATACCATATACAAATATTACGGCAGGAAATAGAGTAGAGCTAAAAAGTACAAGGATTATGATGATAATAGAACACCAATTTGATCATGAAAAGACGAGGAAGTCAGTTCTAACCACAGCTTGCACAACTATATACATATATATATATTACAAAATATGACAACTCTTCTGTTAAATCCACTCTGTGAGTGAATAATTTTGCTAAAAAATCCGAACAATGTATTTGCATTGCATTTTGGATTAAACTCTGTAAGACTTCTAACAAGAACATCTAAATGATTAATCAGCATGACCATTTTGTCAAACACAGGCTTCTGAACAGTTTAAAACAGGTACATCATTCAGTTCAATTAATCACCAGCAAAGTGTTAGAAATTGCTCTGAAAATTAATTAACTTATCTATGAGGACAGTAGTCCCACAATCCAGGACCTCTACCATATGATTAGAATCAGCTTTGGGGTCTACCAAGAGATCCTCACAGAGAACTTGAACATACATTGTGCTGCTGCGAAGTTTATTATCCTACTCTTGACACTGAGAAGCAGTGTCATTTGTGTGCCTGATGCTTCATGATAGGAACTTTCATCTTACATGACTATAGGTAAAAATGGTTTCATCATGGGAGATATAATGAAATTTAAGATGGATTTAAGATCACTTGTATACATCCATGAAGACAACCAATCAGTAACCCACATAGTAACTGACCAGTCTTTAAGAAAAGAATTTCCATGTTGCTTTTGAAGCATGAAAGAGGCATTGGGATTACTGTATATGTTCCACATATAAATATTTTGAAGTCATTGGAAGGCATATTTAAATAAGATAGGACTAACATTTTTCTTACTTTAGAACTTTCTGATACTGCCTCGTATATGAAACTTGCAATGTAGAACTTCCAGTTGGAACTTTCTGATACTGCCTCATATATGAAACTTGCAATGTGGAACTTCCAGTTAGAACTTTCTGATACTGCCTCGTATATGAAACTTGCAATGTGGAACTTCCAGTTAGAACTTTCTGATACTGCCTCGTATATGAAACTTGCAATGTGGAACTTCCAGTTAGAACTTTCTGATACTGCCTCGTATATGAAACTTGCAATGTGAAACTTCCAGTTAGAACTTTCTGATACTGCCTCGTATATGAAACTTGCAATGTGGAACTTCCAGTTAGAACTTTCTGATACTGCCTCGTATATGAAACTTGCAATGTGGAACTTCCAGTTAGAACTTTCTGATACTGCCTCGTATATGAAACTTGCAATGTGGAACTTCCAGTTAGAACTTTCTGATACTGCCTCGTATATGAAACTTGCAATGTGGAACTTCCAGTTAGAACTTTCTGATACTGCCTCGTATATGAAACTTGCAATGTGGAACTTCCAGTTAGAACTTTCTGATACTGCCTCGTATATGAAACTTGCAATGTGGAACTTCCAGTTAGAACTTTAGAACTTTCTGATACTGCCTCGTATATGAAACTTACAATGTGGAACTTCCAGTTAGAACTTTCTGATACTGCCTCGTATATGAAACTTACAATGTGGAACTTCCAGTTCAAATTTTTTAATTTTTTTTTCAGGGTTATGGTGCAACTTTTTTCATTAATAACATCTTTACATATGGAACATGTACTGAAAACTTGATGACTAAGTATTATGTTAACAGTAACACTGTAAAATTTCTTTCTATAGATATGGGTTTCTTCTTCTTTTAAATTCCCATAATTTATCAGGATTAGTTCAGAGAACATAATTTGTTGTATAGTGGGCTACAGTATGGCTGTCTGTCCAGTACATATGACTTCAACATTTGTAGTGTCTTTCATTTAACGAGGTCATGACTCCATTATCTCAAGTAATGTATTACTTAAATATGTGCAGATGTCTTTTTTAATGGCTGTTCTATACATCTCCAGAACCATTTCTTTAGTTCCATCTTTATTGGTGTCTGTTTAGTTCCTTAAATGAGTTTCTTATTAGTGGCCTTATACTATTTCAAAACTATTATTTTAGAAGACATCAATTAATGAAAGTTACTAGTTTTCTGGTTGTACATTTGGTTTACTTCATGTTTCTGAGCCATAAAAATACACTGATGTAACATTTGAGTTGATTTAAATCTTCTGTAATTTCTTATGATTTCCATAAATTTCCTAATGGAATAACATTTCCTCTTAATTTCTGTATTCTTATCTTGACTTTTCTGTCTGTTCCTCCCTTTCTGTCTATGTTGCTTCCAAAATATGTATATTATTTTTTCGTTCGTTCTCAAACTCCCGTTGGTTCTCTCTTGTAGCAAGAAAATGGTCCTACTAGATTTGCAGCAAGATGTAGTCTAGACAATGGAAATGTATTGGTCATCAATTTATTTGTACTAATGACCAAACACATCTGATTTCAGTTAGGTTTTTGTATGAACCTACCTCCAATAAGGCTGTTTGACCTAGTATAATATTAAACACATTAATTCTTATAATCATTTGTCTTTTCTCCGAATGAAAGATGTATACATTAAAAAATAATAATGCATGGTTATTGGTAACAGTCAAAAGGACTGGCCATGAAGACAATGTATAAGAGACATCAGAGTGTTTAAACATTTGTCTGCAGAAGGTCAATTCGACTAGAATCGTGAGCAGTTCCAAGGCATCCATAAAGAAGACATTATACTGGAAAGAATATGTCACACGAATATATAGGATAACGTTCAGTAAAAAAATTTATGTCGCTAACATTGCAAAATATACACACTTAAATTTATCAATGTTTATGGTCTGTCTGACATCACTAAGTCTTGCCAGATAGATGCGCTCGACAAGCGTCTTGGCAAAGAGGCACTACACACCAGCGTGCCCGGCGACAGATACACAGGCTGTCACGGACTAGGGACCATATCCGAAATAAAGGAATGACGAAAACGGATGTGCTGGACCTCGGACGTCCTGACCACAAGTGGCCAACTGGGGTGCAAATAATCACAGTTCTACTGTGGAACTTGCAGAACAACGTACTTCACGCTCCCTGGCGGAAATCACACGAAATATTCGTTGTGGTTATTTGAGAGCGAACGCTGAAGAAGAAGAAGACTAACATAAACATAATTAATTGAGTTTATCAATGTTGATGTCAATAACATTGCAAGATATACATACCTTATATGTTTATCAATGCTGAAAGTCTGATGTCACTAATATTGCAAGATATACCATACTGTATCCTATCTAGTGACTCATGGTCATGCAATTTTATGATATCTATCAGTAATAATGCCTCACTTAAAAATAGTTTTTGGTTAAGATTTAAAGTAACCACCAATGGTGTTGTCACCTGTAGATATGTTATTAAATACTACTACAAGTTTGATTACTATCATAACTATAATTGATTGTATTATGTCTCTCCCACTTCATTGCTTACATGATGTGTATGCAGCAATTATTTATTTGTGCTCCTTATACGATAGCCACTTTCATTCTCAAACTACCGCTAGATCTCTCTTGCAGTAAGACAATGGTCCTACTAGATTACCATCAGGATGTAGTCCAGAGAATTGATATATGTTGTATCGCTGTTTTATTTTCACCAATGGCCTGACGAAACTGACTTCAGCATGGTAACAAATATGCTCCATGTTTTACTTGGATTCCAATGAATGGCGGAGATCTTTATCCATATTGCTAGTGGGTCATATAAAAGAACTGGTTTCCGTACTGAACACTGGATTCCAACCTGAATTCATTTGACATTTTTGCTGCTGTAAGTATTACTATCGACACAGATACCCACTGGCATGCCTTTAATTCCGATTGGCTTCCCCAGCCTGCAAAAGACATTGAAGAGTGTATTGACTTATGCGACAGAACGGTTAATCATCCTTGGGAACTGAAATTAAATTTTATTAGCGTTAATTTCAATAGATTATGTTGTCCAAGATGGCAAAGCAGAAATTAAATCTGAGATAGCTGAAAATAATGACCTGTTGATTAGTCCGAACATATGTATACAGTACGAGATTGCACACTTACACTTAGAAACGTTGCTTTGAAAAACTGCTTGTTTTTCCAAGCTAAGAAGTTAGCTGCTGGGTGATGGCTTGCGATCTCATTCCTCAGCTCTGTGGCACCCTGTTGGGGTAGGTGGTGAGGAGGAAGGCAGAGGATTATAAATTTTTAGGAGGGTAAGCAAAGAGGTGAAAGGGTTAATTAGGGCAAGTGGTGAGATGGGGAAAAAGAGGAACACACAAAAGTGAAATAATGAGTAGGCATTTCATGCAAAACAATCATTGAAAAATAGTTATCTTGACTGAAATTTGTTATCAATTTATGGCAGCATTAAATTCCTCATTTTTACCATGGGATAGAATAAAATCTTTAAAAAATATCAATATATGGAAGGATAAAATCAAATCTTAAGATGAAAATTAGTAAAATTATCACAGGATGTAACCAGATCTTTAAAAAATATCAATATATGGAAGGATAAAATCAAATCTTAAGATGAAAATTAGTAAAATTATCACAGGATGTAACCAGATCTTTAAAAAAATTCATTTTTTACCTGATAGAATAAAATATTTTTTAAATGTGTCAATATATGGAAGGATAAAATCAAATCTTAGATGAAAATTCAGCAATTTAAAGCAGGATAAAATCAAAATAGCAAAACACTGCACTGAAACTAGTCATAGAACAGTATAGAATATTGGGTGAAACTATGGACACTCAATATCCAATAGTAGATATTAAAGGGAATTCACACAGATGGTTCCTATGGCTTGCTGGTACGCATATTCTGCCCATCTGATGTCCAGTCATACTACAAAATTTAATTGGAACTCATTTCAACTTGCCTCATCCACCACGAGGTTGCAGAGCAACTTAAGTATGTTGTCCCCACTATAACTTTCAAACTACAGATGCTTGTGTGTCAAGTATGTCTGCCCTCTTGAAACTGTGCACATATGCACGTCCTGGACAATAGATCTATGTAATATCAGGAAATTGGAAAAAATCACCAAGTTAAAAGATGTCTGCTCTCTTATTCTTCGTTTGTTCTCAAACTCCTGCAGATTAGCAGGATGTAGTCCGGAGAACGGAATGTGTTGTGTCATGGTTTACAGCATTGATGCGATAGCTGCGCCTTTCGGCCTGACACATCCGACTTCAGCATGGCTTTGGGTCACTGACCCTATATGGGATGGGACAGCCAATTCCATCCCATAACCACCTTAGTTGCCTTTTACGACATGCGTGGAAGGTAAACAGTGTTGCTATTCTTTGCTCCCCTTTCGGGCCCCAGCAACACGGGTGGCTGCTCTCTTATGAAACCGCATGTTAGGGAAACAGATCTCTTAAGATCCCTCAAGTTGGAATTTACCGGTATCTATAGATTTAAGCTAACAACTACAAACAACTACAAATATTGTTAGTATATCCTATTCAGGACCTAGCCATCAAACCAGAATTTTTAGGCTGTAGTGATTTTTCCAGGCAATGTAAATACGTTAGTAATTTTCCATTGCTTTCTGAACGGTCCGGATGCTACAATGCCTGTGGTGGGGATCAAACTTGGTACCTTGGCCGCCACAGACGTGCTCTGTACCACTTCGCCACAGAGCCTTACTATATATATATATATAATGAATAGGTACAAAATACCCAGGAGGCTGGAATTCCTCAATAAATTTAAGTGTTTGCTCATTTAAGATAATTGCATGTCATTTGTAGTAGGTGCATATGAACCCCTGGAGGCTAGTTGTATTTGATTTGCTTTATACCCAACACTCAGAAACATCTGGAAAAACTACTGCAATGGTATGCTAATACTCTCTTTTCTACAATAACTATTACCCAACTATACTATTACCTCTGATGAATTCAAATATATGTGTCTACAGTTACAGGGAGTTAACCTGACCATAAAATTATACACATTCTGAAAGCCTATGAGTTTACTACAAGTGCATTATCTAGTTTTCAGATAACTCTCCTGTAGTTATATATTTTTTAATTTCCTGATCATCCTGTACAAACATGCAGTATATGTTATTTGTAAGCTATAGCTGTCATTTTGTCAGCTAAATACTGGTTAGTGGTTTGCTATTACAATCCATTACTTAATTCTTTGTTACTGAATGCTAGACTGTATTAAACTTACTAACTAGTTATTTAGTTAGTTATTCCTCTGGGACCACAGATGGCACATATGACAGATATCATAGATTTCCATATCTCTCGTTTCATTGCAATTTGCTTTAGATCTTCATTGTTTTTTATACCAATGGTGAAATGCTATCTTGTAATAGTTCTACATAAAGTTTATTTTGGTCTTCCTCGTTTTCTCTTGCCCTTTGGTGACCACATCAAAGCTTGTCTTTCAGTATCCATTCACAGCGCATGTCCAATGTAATTAAAGCTTACTAATAGGCCTATCCAATTTGGCAAGACAAACTTTCAATATGCCTGCAAACCAAATAACATTTCATGCATTCTGTCAGTAAAACAAACAATATTTCAACTGATTGGTTAAAGAAAAAAGAAATCATTAATATTTGGGAAAAAGAAATAACTAATATTTGTATTGAAGATTGTGTAAGTCGCATGACCAAGTTATGTTTGAAATGAAGATTTGCGAAATAAAATGACAATTTACACTTGAGATGAAGATTGTAAAATCTGGTTATCATTTATTTTCTTAATTAATTACTGGGCAAAACCTAATCATTTATATACAAAATAAATATTTGGCAAAACTTAATCATTTATATACGATATAAATATTCGGCACAACCTAATCATTTATATATGATATGCGAGTTGGAGAAACTCCAAATGTAAATGTGTATTTTAATGAAAAAACAGGCACAAATAAAATGAAATTTTATATTTGAATGGAAAACTTGAATGGATAATTTATATTTTAACCAGAGATTTACAAAATTAAATACTGGTATTCTTGATTTCTCTCATGTTGCATCGTTGTTCCTTCATATTACTTAATACAGTATATTCCTACCAACACTATGTTGCCAGTGTTAACACTGGTTTCTCTCATCTTCACATTACAAAAAGATAGTGACATGTGAGATGAAATGCTTGAGGAAATCTGAAGGGGTCACCAGACTTGATAGATTACGTAATGATGACATCAGGGAAAGAATAGGTATAACACCTTGCATAAAATACATAGAAAGGCACACAAAAAAAATCAAGTGGTTTGGCCACATTATGAGAATGCATCACGAAAAGTTGCCAATACAGGCATAACCAAATGAGATCAGGGTACAAAACCAGAGGAAGACCATGTAAAAGGTGGATGGAAAATGTCAGGAACATCTTAAACAAAGTCATAGCACAGCAGAGGCAACACATCCGGCCTTGGAACACAAGCACGAGTTCCAATCACCTCTAATCTTAACCACAAGAGTGCATAACAAACCGTCTGGAGAAAGACAATAGTTCCTATATATTTCTGTACAACTATTTATTTTCTCTTGGTATTAACCAATCCTTCTGTAGACATTAAGCATTTTGGTGTGTGTTCTTGGACATGCTCTACGATAATAATTGAGTATTTTTGATCAGTATGATCAAGACATGTTGGCCTAAATGTCACTTCTATAAATTTTGTCATTAGTAAAACTTCATTACACTGGATTTATTTCTTGTACTTCACAAAACTTCGTTACCATGTGTTTTCATGCGATTAATAGCACTTCATTACCATATGTTTGCACATGATTCATTATTAAAACTTCATTACCACATGCCTTTACATGATTCATAAAATTTCATTACACTGTATTTTCACATTTGTAAAATCTTCATTACACTGTACTTTCATATGATTCATAAAATCTTCATTACACTGTACTTTCATATGATTCGTAAAACTTCATTACACTGTATTCTCACATGATTCGTAAAACTTCATTACACTGTATTCTCACATGATTCGTAAAACTTCATTACACTGTATTCTCACATGATTCGTAAAACTTCATTACCATGTGTTTCCACTTTTAAATGGTTGGATCCAATTGTCTACAGTTCCTTCAGCACTGAATGCCTGTTAGTTTACAGCTTGTCTGCTATATCTATGCCTTTCTGCCCTCACACATCTGGCTACAGTACATCTTTGGGTACTCCATTGTCAACCCATTTTGAATACTACTCTTTCATTGTAATGAAAAGTGGTTATGATATTAATGTATGTGGTTCATTGTCATGAAATATGACATCTATAATGACCTCCTTTAAGTTGAAGCATTCATAAATTTTTTTTCCATTTGATGTTTTATAATATAACAAATGTTCATGTTTAGTTTATGTCTGACAACTGGTAATCACTTCTAGTTAGATATCAACTTCAGTGTTGTCCTTTAAATAACTTGCAAACTTTGTGAGTACCACTCTATCTGTGGTTGGTATTTAATCATTTTGATTCTACTTTCTATATAAAAATCACTGAAATCCCTATGAACAGTTACAAACTGATGGATTTGTAATGTCATAAGCTTAAATATTTTGAAGATTGTTTGTTTGTTTAGATTCTCAGGAATTATGAGCAATAGAGCTATTGGTTCAATTTCTGTAAACAGCATACCTTTTTTGAGGAAAGTGAAACGAAATAAATTTTCCACTACTATTTTACTTGGCTATAATTACTCATCAGTGATTGAAGATCGAGATATTTAATTTAGGAGGGTTGGATGTGTAGGAATCTCAGTGGGCACATGGAAGAGGGCTCTAGTTGGGTGGCGAGTACATCTTTACATCTGGCAGCAGTCTTCACAGCTGTAACAGACTTACTACATCTTTCACAAACTTACGACTATATCAGCCATTTTGTATCTAGGACTCAGCAGACAGTCAGTGATGGAACAAAATTTCGAATTGCCGCAGATTTTATAAAAAGTTTGATAGTAAACATGTTTGCCAGGATATTACTGAGCTATTATATTCTTGTGTCGTATAGAGATTTCTTTAGCTTTCTTTCATATTCTTCTTCTTCAGCATACATTCTCAAACTCCTGCTGAATTCTCTTGTAGCAGGACATGTCCTACTAGATTTCCAGCAGAATGTAGTCTAGAGAATGGAAATGCGTTGTGTCGCCGTTTTATTTGCGCCAATGGCCCGACAAATCCGTCTTCGGGGGTCTTTCATATTCAAAAGCTGCAACTCTCAGCTATGTCATGTACAATGCTTTGAGAAAATGTCTCCTATTAAGAAATGATGAAAGTTTCATTGTGCAGATAAAGTTCTGTGGGGCTTCCATAAGAGGAAAATCTAGAGGCATCTAATAGAAATCAGCTATTGCGCAATGGTTGGTCTGGTTGTTGTTGAGTCTCAGTATATAACTACAGGAATCCCAATGAGCATTAACAAACTAATGGGTTCATCACAAGATCAAACGTGATGAAAATAAGAATGATAACAAATATGAAGCTGTATGACAGCGGCAGGGAACCTTTTGTTGCAATGGGCCTTTTGTGAATTAATCATGTGGGCAATTTATACATTCATAATATCATTCACGGTCCATACAAAATTATCAACTTAAAGATTAGTCTGCAATATTTGTACTCAAACATTTCAGTAACTCACACATAATGCCATGGCTGGAACTGCTTCTCTTCGGTGAGGAGTATATTTACATTATTATTGTCTATTATGATTCTATAATATATATTTATGGTGCTATGGAACATGGTCAAAGATTTATTAAATGTTTAGTCCAGCCTTGGTTGTATTCGGCGGGCCACACCAAATGATACTGTTGGCCTATTTTAGCCCACGGTACAGAGGTTCCCCACCCCTGCTGTATGAGGACCAAGCTTGGTATAAGAAAACATTCCAGGAATTATTGTTTGAAACTTTACTATAAATATTATTGCTATTTTATTTATAGGATATTTCTAGTTGGGGTATTTTCATAGCTTAGGATGGATTTACAAGCAGTGTCTTAATAGTGCTACCACAAGTATTCAAGTTTGCAGTTTTTGAATTTACCAGTCTAAAATATTTTTTAATTAGGTAGTCTTAAAAGAACTGAAAATGTGGTATACAAAATGATAGCGTTGTGTTCCACATTCTCTGTGTTACCTTAAACTTCAATTATTATTTTTTCTGGGTCATTCTCAGACTCCCACTAGATCTCTCTTTAGGAGGACAATGATCCTACTAGATTTTCAGCAGGATGTAGTCCAGTGAGCAGAAATGCATTGTGTCGCATTTATTCATGCCAATGGCCAGACACATCTGACGTTAGCATGAGTACTAACACGTTCAGTGTTTTACAACTTTCACTAAACATCTGCAAGTATATTGATTGTAGACCAGCCACATGAGAGAAATGAGTCCTGTACTGTACACCGAACACTAACCTGAGAACTAACTAGTCAAGTATGCTTCTTGGCAGCTGTGGGTATAGTTATCTACATACACAGATGCTTATATTCTACTTCTATCTGACTATGTTATCATACGTCTTTCTAAGGGTCTATCCTATCCATCTCCATATTTAAAATAAAATTGTTTTCTATATCTTCACTGAATGCTGGGCTGTTATATTCTACAACTCATTGTTTGATATCACTTCTGAATATTTGAAGCAATGTATAATAAAAGTTCCCTCATGCCATTTTATGCAAAATAAATGAGTATCTATTTATAGATAGTAATCTGCAATTTTTAAGCCATCTTCTGTGTAAACTTGGGTAAACTACAAATGCAGAACATAGATGCTTTTTTAAAAAGAAGGGGTCACAGAGCAATATACATTTTAAATTTGTATTTTTGAACAACTAAGTACCGCCGAAGATGGATGTGTCGGGCCATTGGCAAAAATAAAATGGCAAACAGCCCATTTCTATTATCTGGACTACATCCTGCTGGAAATCTAGTAGGACCATTGTCCTGCTACAAGAGAAATTCAGCAGGAGTTTGTACGCTGAAGGTGAAGAAGAACAACCTAAGTGTTTCACTAGAATAGAATAATATAAACTTCACATTTGTATTGAACAACCTAAGTCTGTTTTCCTAAATTAGAGGAATATAAACTTCACATTTGTAGTGAACAACCTAAATGTTTCCCTAGAATAGAGCAATATAAACTTCACATTTGTATTGAACAACCTAAATGTTTCCCTAGAATAGAGCAATATAAACTTCACATATGTATTGAATAACCTAAATGTTTCCCTAGAATAGAGCAATATAAACTTCACATTTGTATTGAATAACCTAAATGTTTCCCTAGAATAGAGCAATATAAACTTCACATTTGTATTGAACAACCTAAATGTTTCCCTAGAATAGAGCAATATAAACTTCACATTTGTATTGAACAACCTAAATGTTTCCCTAGAATAGAGCAATATAAACACATTTGTATTGAACAACCTATATGTTTCCCTAGAATAGAGCAATATAAACTTCACATTTGTATTGAACAACCTAAATGTTTCCCTAGAATAGAGCAATATAAACTTCACATTTGTATTGAATAACCTAAATGTTTCCATAGAATTCTTCTTGTGCATTTGCTCTCAAATAATGAGCAAGAATATTTGTGTAATTTGAGCAAGAGAGCATAAGTATGTTTATGCTAGTTTTACAGTATTATTTATGCTAGTTTTACAGTATTATTTATGCTAGTTTTACAGTATTATTTATGCTAGTTTTACAGTATTATTTATGCTAGTTTTACAGTATTATTTATGCTAGTTTTACAGTATTATTTATGCTAGTTTTACAGTATTATTTATGCTAGTTTTACAGTATTATTTATGCTTTTCACACAGAACTTCTAATTTCAGCATATTCCCTGGTGTTAGATTTTAACTTATTTAAATGTTTAAAATTCTAACAGATTCACTTTACTTGCCAATGTTTAAAACAATTTTTGAATTTCTCTGTTAGGAACACAATCTAAACCTCAAAATCTAAACTACTATAATCTTTTTTTCCAACAAAGTCAACAGTGTAAAATATTATTACATTTCAGGAAGATTTGAATTTAAGAGAGATTTGTGAGTGGTGGGTGGGGAATAATTAAAATGATGTGGTAAATCACAGGACAAGAAATATAAGGTTTCACAGAAAAAAAACCTGTCTCTGGAGTTGTAATTAAAACACAATAGTTAAAAAGAACACAACACAATAAATATTTGCAACAATTGCTGTATTTTTACAACATAAAAACAAGATTCAGTGGTTAAATTTTGTTCTAAATTTATTTCTTCCTATTTTTTTCTCTTTTTTTTCAAGTCTGTCTTTGCTTTTTCTGTAAGGCATTGCAGGCTAGGTGATACTCAATTTTCGATATACAGCACATTTATGTGCTTGATATGTAGTACCGTTATGTTATTTTATGATTCCATAAATTCATTATATTCTTGATGTTTGCCTGCTTTATGGTGATTCTATCCTCAAGTTGTATGCTCTTGCTGCTGGCCAGTTATGATTCATTTTCATTAAGTGGTCAAACCATTTAAGTCTCAATTTAAAAAAAAAATATTTTAAAAAAACTTGCATTGTTCCAACAATTCTTGCAATCTCTTCATTTCTTACAAGGTCTCTGCTTATTTTGCTTGCTGTTTTTCATAAATATCTAATTTAAAATGTTGCACGTTTTATATATGTTCTCTGGTTAATGTCCGACACTGGTGGTACAATGTAGGTATGAAGGTTGAGTTTATGATTTCTCTTCCCCCATCCCCAACAAACAAGTATAGTTTATTATATTAGTATAGTTCATTTTTTCCAGAAAAGAAGATTATAATACACACAATTACTTATGATAGTGTAGAAATAAGAGCATACAATTTGTTATCAACTTACACTGAAGGAATTGGATTTTTGCATTGATGAAGATTTTTTGTTTTTGCGAAAGGTTAGTGGGGTGCAAGTGACCGTTTCCTCAGGATGCAATCTATCATAAGCCTAGATGGGAGAACATAGAACAAAAAAAAGAAAGAAACAAAAAACAAGCAACAACAAAAAAAACCAAAGCAAAAGCATGCATAAACAGCAATTTTAAAAATCAACAGGCTTATAAACCAGCAAGCTTAACCATACTGACCTAGATCTGACCAGTGAGGTATTTACCCAAAGGCAGGCCAACGTCATGGCCATCAGTGGAACATATCAGTACAAGGAATCCTTCCATGCTACAAGTGCATAAAAGCCAAAGGAATCTTAAGACTAGCTCAATAATAGCCTTTCTTATTACATTAGTCACTATTGTCACTGTAACTTTGTGGGCAGATTTTTTATCATTTCAATAAATACTTTAGTGGATGCAGAATTCCAATGTGATATTTGGACCCTATGATTATAAATATATTTGTATAAATCTGCTCATAAAACTATTACGAGTTTTAGGAGCGTTCTATAAAAGGTGATAAGAAAATACACCTGAATCAAAAATTTTTGATTGCAAAAATGAAAAAAATATATATATTTTAAAAAATGTGCATCGAGTAAATAAAAACTGATAAAATATTCCTGTTTTAAGCCACTGGAAAGTTGCATGTGCTATTTTTGTGAGCTACTGGTGAGTATAACAAAGTGATGTGCAGTCCACTAAGAGTTAATTCTAGCCATAGTAAAAATAATAAAAAATATTACTGGTATTAAAATGTGCATTAAGTAATTAAAAACTAGGAATAATTCCTTTGTGTAAGCTACCAGTTAGTCTAGTTGCATATCTTATTTTTAGGAGTCGCATGTGAGCATGATGTGCAATCCACTAGAAGTTAATTATAAATCTATTTTGCAAATGGTGTTTTGACATAGTCATGGAGTAAGTCCATGACATTATGTGATTGCCTGATGGCCTTGGTAACAAAAATTACAACACAGCTCAGATCTGATCACAATTATCAAAGTTAACACAATAAATGCATCAAACAGAAGTGGCATTAGAATTAGCAAACTGCTCTAACAATAAGTGATTGTAAGTCATTTTCTCTTCTTTTATTCACAGTATTTTTTAATCATATTTGCCTCTTTTAACTGTTGTAGAATTTACGTAGTGGACATTTAAAATGAATTTGCACAGTGGATCTCAACATGTGCCATATGGTAATGTAGGAGATGTCTGTCTAGTATATGGTACAGAGGGTGTACATTGGGTCTATATGGGGTGTTTGCATTGTTTGCAGAGGATGTCATAATCTGGCTGAATATCTAGCCAGAAACAGCCATAGTGTTCCTTTCTCCTGATTTTCGGTCACGATTACCTTCTCTTGCCTTAGACATTACAATGTGAAATCACAAGATCATGGGGATTTCATTCAATGTGTTCTTTGATAGTGTTGTCTCCTACGTCATAAGACAGTTAAATCATCCAGTATTGACAATATTAATATCAAACAGACTTCTGGGGGTGTGAAAGAAATCTGTGAAAGTATACTCCATTAGAAGGCATTGTGGTGAGAACTAACAAACTAAATACAAATGTCATTGCCTTGAATACAAAAATAATAGTGCCTGTATGTTTTCAGGACCAGAGAGGGAGCAAAGAAAAGCAACACTGTTACATGTCAAGCATGCCGCAAGAGGAGACTAAAAAGGTTTCTTAGTGCAATTGGCTGTTCCATCCCACATAGTGGCACAGTGACCCAGAAGCTGTGCTGAAGTCAGATGTGTCAGGCTGAAAGGCGCAGATATTGCAGCTAAGCTGTAAACCATGACACAATGTATTCTCTTCTCTGGCCTACGTTCTACTGATTATCAGGAGTTTGAAAACAAATACAAGAAGGATGACAAAATAATATATTTTCAAGGATCCTAACAAAAAACACCCCCCAAAAAAGAATCTACTACAGCACTTTATGTTACATTACTTTACTGTATGGCTGATCAAACATGTAACGCGCTTTTGAAAGTTGGTACTCAGCTGTATGAACATTTGAGTCATGAAAAAATACTGCTTATGCCGCAAATTACACCTGCCAAAAATAAATCAGTGTTTCTGCTATCAGGATATACCCCTATGGGTGTTCACTGAAAGTGTCAACATCAGTTCTAGCAAAATTCCACAAATCACATAGACACACACGCAAGCACACATCATATTTGTTTTGACAGTCCAAAATTATAATTCTAATACCACTTCAAAATATAAACAGAATGGACAAAACTAATAACTGTCTCAGAATTAAAGGAAGAGTGTCCCAGAAAAGTAAATAAATGCTTGGATTTTGTAAATGAATTTTGTTTGCTTGGCCAATGTCTGAGGCAAAACTGCAAACCTGAGCTTGGGAGAAAGCTGTGTTCGTCTCTAGCATTGTCAGGATATTTGTTGTCAATAGACAAAGTTAATGTTAGACAACATTATGTTTATTGGGTATGAAAAAATGCCTAACAATATTTTCTTACAGCATGTGGAAGTGAAGTGGTCAATTCTTGTACATGATAATTCTCTTGTTCAGGATCAGCAAATTGGGTACAATAAAACAGCTAGATTGACTGTGGGGAGCAAATAGTAGGAAGTTATTCCCATATCTATCAACTTCAATGCCTGAGGACTACCCACCTGAACTTAGTCACAGATATTATTAAATGATAAACTCCTTCGTCTTCAGCGTTAATTCTCAAACTCCCGCTGGATTTCGCTTGTAACAGGACAATGATTCTGCTAGATTTCTGGCAGGATGTTGTCCAGAGAATGGAAATGTGTTGTGTCATTATTTTATATGCAACAATGGCATGACAGATTAGTCTTCAGAAATAAACACCAAAATTAATGAATCTCTGACTCAACAACATATCCCTGAAAGTATGCACATTCATGTGGGCGTTGTCATAGACAAGGATTTCCCATTTGTCTATATACTCATGTACCCCAACTAAGTTTCACTTCTCAAGTCATTCATCCTCTCTCTTCTCTAGGAAGAATTCTTAGATAGATAATTATTAACATATCATCATATTTTTTGCTGCAATAAATTTGTCAGAAAACATGAGTTCTATTACTGTCGACCATCAATGTGGAGATGGTATTTGATCTGTTCTAGACAAGAGACAGAAAAACGTGAGATTTATTACAGTAAACCTACAATGTGGAGATAGTATTTGATCTGAACTGGATACGTGACAGGAAAACATTAGATCTATTACTGTCAACCTTTAATGTGGAGATGGTATTTGATTTGATCTGGACAAGAAACAGTAGAACGCTAAGATCTATTACTGTCAACATTCAATGTGGAGATAAATACTGTAATCACCCAAGCTCAGATCTTGTACCATATACTAGACAGACATCTACATTATCAATGTGATAATATTCATAAACACATACAATATCCACCATCAAAATGACAAGAATCTCATTGCAAATTATAAAAAAAGAACACAGCAAACACAGGAATAACTCAATGAAATCAGGAGTACACACATGCACACTGTCCAGCTACATGCTATTAGCATGTAAATTTCATTTCAAAGGTTACTAAAACTGAATTTTACTAGTTTACAGGCAGGATTAGATCTATTTTAGTCCACGGATCACTAAAACCTGATTAACTAGTCTGCACGCATGGTTAGATATGTTTTAGTGCAAGGATCAAGAACTATAAATATCTGTTTAAAGACTGCAGGTTGGATTGGATCTGTTTTGGTCGACAATAACTATAACCTGATTTAACTAATCTACAGGTAGGATTATATCTGTTTTAGCTCATGGATCGCTAAAACCTGTTTTAATAAATTATGCAGGCAGGATTACACTCTGCTTAGGATTATCATGATGTAGAAAAATCTGAGGATCTCAAACAGTAAATGGGGACATAGGAACAGATATTTAAAGAGTAGAAGATCACAAAAGAGAACAACTTATATATATTCATAGACAAGAAACTTGGTATCTGGCTGAATGTCAAGAACCCAAACTTTGCTAGATCATTGCAAAATAACAGAACAAATCAACAACTTACAAACACATACAGATATCCCTGCATTGCATCACTGAAGAAATGATGAATACCCAAGCGTGATGAGTCTGTATTTCCATTGAAACAAATGGCTTCATCAATGACTAAGTGTTCAAGGACCCTGTCCGTTATATTTCACATCATTTAAATGTATGAATGTTGTGTTAGGTCTCATTTTTCTGTGACCAACAGCAAACTAGGAATGATGTGGTCAGTTTAATCAAGCATTCTTTTACTTTTCATATTCTTCCGGTACTAATTTTGTGATGCATGATTACACTCCAGGACATCATTTTTTGGATGGGAAAAAATTCCTCACCCCCTCCCCCCTTTAATCTTGGGATGGCAGGACGGATTGAGTCAACGTTTCTCGTGTGGACAAAAAAAAAGATAATTTTGTGAACATCAATAGTGTTGTTCTTGCTAATTTTTGTTGTCGAAACAATGATTTGTGTGTGTTATTATGTGAGTTTCCAGTAATTAGCAATACTTCATTACTGTTTCAAGTTCAACCAATAGAGGAGGTAGCATGGGAGTTCTTAATAGAAAACAGGATTTCAATTCATAAAAAAATTGACCACCACCAGACAATCTAACAATGGAAAGACAAATGTTGGTAGGATTCAAAATAAAGAAACCAGGAAAACACCATGAAATTTTAATATTAAAAATTTCATAAATTATAATTAAAAAGAATTTATGGGATTTAAGGGTGTAACACAAATGTGAGAAGGATTGACTATTAAAAATAGCAGTTACTTTTGTTTGAGCTAAGACGTTTTTAATCACTAAGAGTCCAAATAGTCCGATTTTAGAATGTCCTGAGATCTGTGGATGGATGAGTCTATAGGATCTAGCATTCACTTTCATCAACACATTCATTAAACAAGTTTAATATAATCTATATATGATAGACTCTTCATGGTACTGAATATATATAAGTGGACTGGAATGCATTGACAAGTCAATTTATTTAATATGTACAAGTGGACTGGAATGCACCAAATGTCAATTTACTGAACATGTACAAGTGGACTGGAATGCACCAAATGTCAATTTACTGAATATGTACGAGGCGTGTTCAAATGAAAACGGGACTTGTTACACCACGCGTGATAGAGCGCACTGATATTGATGACATTTTGCACTAGTAATGAGTATCCAATAATTTACATACGGTCACGTGTTCATCTTCCCAGCATGCATATGTGCTGCAGAAGACTTAACAATATGGCGGGTGTGATTCCGAACCCGTCCAAAGTGAATCAGCGTGCTGTGATCCAGTTTCTTTCATTTGAAGGATGTCAAGCAGTAGACATTCATCGGAGAATGAAGGCAGCATATGGTGACAAATGTTTGTCGAGGACCAGAGTGATGGAGTGGGTGCGTATGTTTAAAGACGGACGTGAGTTAACGGCAGATCTTGCACGGCCAGGTCAGGCGCATATTGTTGCAACAGAAGAAGCCATAGCCGTGCTTGATAAAGCAGTACTGACTGACCGTCGTCGGAGCATTCGTTCGCTTGCAGAAGAATTCCATATGTCAATTGGGACAGCCCACATGGTTGTTCGGAAGAAATTGAACTATCGGAAGGTGTGTTCACAGTGGGTCCCACGGATGTTGACTGACCACCATAAGGAAGAACGGATGGGGTGGAGTTTGAACCACCTGATGCGTTACAGGGCAGAGGGTGATGCATTTCTGTTGAGCATTGTGGCAGGTGATGAATCTTGGTGCCACCACTATGAACTGAGCAGCAAAATTGACAGCATGCAATGGAAACATCCAGGTTCACCAAAACCCAAAAAATTCAAGACACAGGTTTCTGCTGGGAAGGTTATGGTGACTGCATTTTTTGACCATGAAGGGCTTTTGTTGACTGATTTTAAGGAACCTGGTGTCAACATCAATGCCGCCCATTATAAAGACACTTTAGACAAGCTGCATAAGGCCATCAAGGCTAAGCGACCAGGCAGACTTTCTCAAGGTGTGATTCTTCTCCACGACAACGCTCGTCCGCACGTCGCAAAAATTGTGCAGGAAACATTGGCAAAGAAGAATTGGGAAGTTCTTCATCACCCAGCCTATAGTCCCGATTTATCCCCGTGTGATTTCCATTTGTTCGGACCGTTGAAGAAAGCACTAAAGGGACAGCGATTCAACAGCGACGCAGACGTGAAGACAGCGGTGACCACATGGTTCAGAGAACAGCCACGCAACTTTTTCTCGGACGGCATTCAACGTCTACCTAAACAGTGGGATGCTTGCCTAAATGCATACGGAGATTTTTTCTGATGAACCCAGGTGCATTCTTATTCACAAGTGGTTGCTTTGTTCAATTCCGTTGAAAATATTAAATTGCGTATGATACTTTTTAAATAAATCCACAAGTCCCGTTTTCATTTGAACACGCCTCGTACAAGTGGACTGGAATGCACCAAATGTCAATTTACTGAATATGTACAAGTGGACTGGAATGCACTAACTTGTCAATTTACTGAATATGTACAAGTGGATGGGAATGCACCAAATGTCAATTCACTAAATATGTACAAGACTGGAGATACTGAAGTAACTTGATGGCGAATGTTCCTCTATAGAAAACAAAGATCAACATGGTATAGAAACAAAGTAAGTACATTAGGCTTGCTGTTTGTGATTCTGCAGATGATTAAGAATGTCAATTCTAGACTAGGTAAAACCTGCTATTGTGTGAACAGGAAGAAGGACTTGAGATGAGGGACAGCGTTTTGACTTCTTACATTTTTGTCTTCTTCGAACTGCATATATTGGTCTATTCTTTTGAATCTTTTTTAATTTTTCGGGCTGACATATTAAACCTTAGCATGGCTTCTGGGGGTTTGGGATAGCCATCTCCTTCATCGTCTCCTACAACCTGCATGGCAAGTAAAGATGTTGCTATTCTTTGCTTCCCCCTCGACCCTGACAAAACATAAGCGTAATACCTACACTGATCTGACCATGTCAAACTTACTGCAGTTACTTAGTATGTCATATGAGTAAGTTACTCATATGCCATATGAGTAATGTGTGTTCATCCATCATAAATGATGATGGCCATCGTTTTACATCCACTTTTGAAAATTCAATTTGAATTTATGTCCATGCCTAATAGTTCGTAGATGGCTAATTAGCCCTATTCGAGCTGTAAATGTCCTTGGAAAGTTTGTGCATCAAATTAATACTGTAGATGGATTTTGGTCTATTCGCGACTTTCTAGCTACTCTCCGCTGTTGAGCTGCTGCATTTCTCCGCTTTTCACAAGATGATGCGCTCTTTTTGACTGTAGAGCACCATGTAGGTCTACTTTGTGCAAGTTCTTCCCATGTGTCTTGGTCTATTTCAAATGCTTTCAGTGAGGTCTTAAAGAGTCTTTGTAGAGCTTCTTTTGGCCACCTTGAGATTGTGTACCTTTCTCCAGTTAACCATAGAGAAAAAATATATACATGTGACTGAAATGCACTTCCAATGGCTCACTAGACAAACCACCCATATGAGTAATAGTTTTAGTGTGACTTAAAATATGTTAAACCATATGACACAAGTAGAAGCAAGCCAATGATCTAGAATACATAGGAAACAGACATAGCCATAGAGCAAACAATAGATATCAAGTGAAAGCAAGGTAAATTAGTCTCTTCTCTCACTACTGAGGTGTATAGGTGCAAGACTTATTTTTCTTCTCTACCACTGGAATCCAGATGCAGATGCCCTTTATCTTTACATTCCCAGAAGATCTGATACTAATTTCTTTAGACTAAATTGACATAGGTTCAACTGATGATATAAAGAACTGCCCAGTTGAACTTGAGAATCAAATGTGGACCACCCAACTATGAAGCAAGGCCATTAATAACTGAGTTACAGCTGTTCCTTAAATGTGAATTTGCTGAGCTAAAAAGCAGAATTTTGTTGTTTTTTTAAATAAAAAACAGAGAGAGAAAAATCATAAATCTTTTACCAGGCTTAAAAGTAAAAGAAGAAATAGTAGTGCAGTGACCTGTCATACGAACTGACTAAGGAGGGTTAGGAGTAAGGTTGGCTGCCCATTAACATAAAATTAAAGTGCAATAACTACAATTGATCAATAGCTGAAAGATGCAAATACTGCAAAACAGCTCATTTGGATTAAATGGCTCAATGTGTCTAAATAGCACTAAAGCATAAAATATAAGTACACAACAAACACAGCATATTCACAATCAACATTCACAATCTTCCCTACTTCTAATAGGAAATTGGCAACTATGTGTCTGTGAAAGTACCTTGAGGCTAATTCAATTAAGAATCTATGGTCACACTTAACTGCCCCCCCCCCCATTCACACTAGCCTGCTAGATGTTTATCAATGTCACCTTGAATACACAAGACTATACACATTTAAACATAGCAGTGACACAACACATTCCGTTCACCGGACAACATCCTGCTAATTTATAGGAGTTAGAGAACGAACGCAGAAAAAGAAGAATTCTAACAAGTGGAATAAAAATTATAGGACATTTAGGTATGCAACCCAAATAAACTGCACAAAATAGGGACAATATTAAACTCATGTAAAAGGACAACAAGGTGCACGGTAGTCTAGTTGATAGTGAGCTAGCTTACTAGAAATAACAATTCCTTTATTTGCATAAAAAATAATTATACAAAAAAGCTCCAAAAACAAAAAAAAATTGTATTTTCCAAATACCTTCCATAGATAGCATGAAGTCAAAAAAGAATGCAGTGGCAGAGGAAAATAAAGCAATTTTAATGCAGAGTGCTAAAGGTTAAATGTTTATATACCAACTTCTGTGAAAGAGGGATTAGTAATGACACAATTCTACCTCACACGAAACAGGTCACAGTTCGAGTGTGGTGGAAGCCATGCCTTTCACATTGAATTGGCAATACTACAATACATGAGTGGTTTTCATGAACAGTTGAAATGTAATGACTTATGCAGGAAATGCTCAATTAGGAAAATGCCTACACAAAACAAATTAAAAATCAATATATTTATATCTATGATGCAGTTACAAAACATATCAACAATTGAACACGCTGAATATGTAAAGAAACTGCAATTAAGGAAACAGGTGCACAGCAGGTCAAAAATTGAAATCAAAATGAATGTTGAATGTAGGCAAACAAAACAAAAACAAGAAACTATATGCTTAGGCAGACAACACATAATTTGTCATATGTATGATCACCATAATCAAAAGACGTCACATTTAAGCACGCAAGGCACACACATAAACACAAGGTGTCATGTGCGGGAACACCCCACAAACACATGGTGTTACGTGAGAGCCCACCTCATAAACACATGGTGTCACATTAGAAACACATGGTGTAAAGTGTCGGCACACCCCATTAACACATGGTGTAAAGTGTTGGCACACCCCATAAACACATGGTCTCACATGTAGGCACACCCCATAAACACAAGATATCATTTGTAGGCACAGAATTAGGTGATACACAATAATCTAAAAGTTCCATGATTTTGTAATCAGAAAGGTGCCACACTGCAAAAAGAGGTGTCACATGTGATACATAGAAAATAAAAGATGCCAAATGTAGGTGGCATACAGCAAACAAAAGTGTTCCATGTAGGAACACAGGAAACAAAATTATCACATGTAGGCACACAGCAAACAAAAGTCTCAGATGTAAGAAAACCATAAACAAAATGTGTCATATGTAGACATTAATAAATATTGTAATAAGTAAACACAGGATACAGATTAGAAAGTGTAGTCATACAAAAACTGCAAATTGTAATACGTAATCACACAAAAATTACAAATTGTAACATGTAGGTACACAACTACAAACTGTAATGTGTAGTCATACAAAAACTGCAAATTGTAATATGTAATCACACAAAAATTACAAATTGTAACACGTAGGCACACAACAACTACAAACTGTAAATGTGTAGTCATACTAACAAGACATACCTGGGAATCTATCTGATCTTGCAGCTGTATTGTGGGCTGTGGTGGTGGGTTGGATGGTACCTGAGGTGGTTGTGTCGGTGGAACTAAGATGATAGGCTGTGTCAGATGATGCTGCTTCTCCTTTTTCTTCTCAGGCTTCTCCAGCTTGACCTCCCTCCCTTCCTTATCTTTCGGTGGTGGAGGTGGTGGCTGCAGAATGAAAGAGAAGATTTAACTGAGGTGCATGATAATTCTTCCTCTGCACCTGTTCTCAAATTCCTATAAACTAGTAGGGTGTAATCTAGAGAACGGAATGCAGCTTGTAATAGTTTACAGCTTTGCTGTGATCTCTGCACCTTTCTGCCTGACACATCAGGCTTCTGCATGGTATTTTGGGTCTCGTGGACATTCTACAGTACCTCACTCTAAAGTCTCTTATGACACGTCTAGCAGATAGTATTACTAATCATTACTCCTCTTGAGGCACTGATGAAAAACGACAATTCAACATTTTACAAAAGGAACTGGTTAGTATCAGAGTTTACACACTCAGTGCATCACCTGTAGCAGGATGGTAATTTGAGATTAGTAATCAAGCAAAGTAATTCTTCTCATCATTAATGCTGGGGATATGATGTTTATCTTAGATTTTTTTTAAAACCAATTTCAGAACTTGTGGTGTTGTAAATGGCAGGACATGTGGTGTTGTAAATGGCAGGACATGTGGAGTTGTAAATGGCAGGACATGTGGCGGTGTAAATGGCAGGAC
The DNA here is from genome assembly GCA_034231615.1 of Meghimatium bilineatum. Taxonomy (NCBI): domain Eukaryota; kingdom Metazoa; phylum Mollusca; class Gastropoda; order Stylommatophora; family Philomycidae; genus Meghimatium; species Meghimatium bilineatum. The sequence goes on from CM067322.1 coordinate 19,654,021, forward strand.
ATGTGGCGTCGTAAATGTCAGGACAATTGGGTGTGGTAAATGTCAGGACATGTGGTGTTGTAAATGTCAGGACATGTGGCATTGTAAATGGCAGGACATGTGGCGTTGTAAATGGCAGGACATGTGGTGTTGTAAATGGCAGGACATGTGGTGTTGTAAATGGCAGGACATGTGGTGTTGTAAATGTCAGGACATGTGGTGTTGTTAATGTCAGGCTGTGGCGTTGTAAATTTCAGGACATGTGATGTTGTAAATGGCAGGACATGTGGTGTTGTAAATGTCAGGACATGGTGTTGTAAATATCCGGATGTGGTGTAAATGTCATGACATGGTGTTGTAAATGTCATGATATGTGGTGTTGTAAATGTCAGGACATGGTGTTGTAAATGGCAGGACATGTGGTGTTGTAAATGGCAGGACATGTGGTGTTGTAAATGGCATTGTGTTAGCCAATTATCATCTCCATAGATTTATATGGAGTCAACAAGAAGAAGTAATTCTTTGTCATGGCTGGTAGCTACTGACCAAGACTAGAAGAGACATGATTTTATACTGTATTGCTAGACAAGGAAATCAGATGCATGTTAGCACAAGACTTTCACATGTCTAGCACAAGATTTTCACATATAGTAGACGTTCACATGTCTAGCACAAGATTTTCACATATAGTAGACGTTTCACATGTCTAGCATAAGTTCCACATGCTAGCAGAAATTCCACATATCTAACACATTTCCCACTCCAGCAAAAGTTCCCCATGTCTAGCACAAATTCTACACACAAGTTTGACACAGCTACCACAAGTTCCATACATCTAGCCCACAATTTGCACACATCTAAGACAAGTTGCACATATGTAACACAAATTGCACACATCTAACACAATTTGCACATATCTAAAACAAGTTGCACACATCTAACACAATTTGCACATATGTAACACAAATTGCACACATCTAACACAAGTTGCACATATCTAACACAAGTTGCACATATCTAACACAAGTTGCACATATGTAACACAAATTGCACACATCTAACACAATTTGCACATATCTAACACAAGTTGCACATATCTAACACAAGTTGCACATATGTAACACAAGTTGCACATATGTAACACAAATTGCACACATCTAACACAAGTTGCACACATCTAGCACAAGTTGCACACATCTAGCAATCTAACACAAGTTGCACACATCTAGCACAAGTTGCACACATCTAGCACAAGTTGCACACATCTAACATAAGTTCCACACATCTAGCATAAGTTCCACACATCTAGCACAAGTTGCACACATCTAGCACAAGTTGCACACATCTAGCACAAGTTGCACATCTCTAGCACAAGTTGCACACATCTAGCACAATTTGCACACATCTAACACAAGTTGCACACATCTAACACAAGTTGCACACATCTAGCACAAGTTGCACACCTCTAGCACAAGTTGCACACATCTAGCACAATTTGCACACATCTAACACAAGTTGCACACCTCTAGCACAAGTTGCACACATCTAACACAAGTTGCACACATCTAACACAAGTTGCACACATCTAGCACAAGTTGCACACATCTAACACAAGTTGCACACATCTAGCATAAGTTCCACACATCTAGCACAAGTTTCCCACATCTAGCACAAGTTTCCCACATCTAGCACAAGTTGCACACATCTAGCACAAGTTGCACACATCTAGCACAAGTTGCACACATCTAACACAAGTTGCACACATCTAGCACAATTTGCACACATCTAGCACAAGTCGCACACATCTAGCACAAGTCGCACACATCTCTAGCACAAGTCGCGCACATCTCTAGCACAAGTTGCACACATCTAACACAAGTTGCACACATCTAGCACATCTCTAGCACAAGTTGCACACATCTAACACAAGTTTCCCACATCTAACACAAGTTGCACACATCTAGCACAAGTTGCACACATCTAGCACATGTTTCCCACATCTAGCACAAGTTGCACACATCTAGCACAAGTTTCCCACATCTAGCACAAGTTTCCCACATCTAGCACAAGTTGCACACATCTAGCACAAGTTTCCCACATCTAACACAAGTTCCACACATCTAGCACAAGTTGCACACATCTAACACAAGTTTCCCACATCTAGCACAAGTTTCCCACATCTAGCACAAGTTGCACACATCTAGCACAAGTTGCACACATCTAGCACAATTTGCACACATCTAGCACAAGTTGCACACATCTAGCACAAGTTGCACACATCTAGCACAAGTTGCACACATCTAGCACAATTTGCACACATCTAACACAAGTTGCACACATCTAGCACAAGTTGCACACATCTAGCACAAGTTGCACATCTCTTGCACAAGTTTCCCACATCTAGCACAAGTTGCACACATCTAGCACAAGTTGCACACATCTAGCACAATTTGCACACATCTAACACAAGTTGCACACATCTAGCACAAGTTGCACACATCTAGCACAAGTTGCACATCTCTAGCACAAGTTGCACACATCTAACACAAGTTTCCCACATCTAACACAAGTTGCACACATCTAACACAAGTTTCCCACATCTAGCACAATTTGCACACATCTAGCACAAGATTTTCACTATTTACTATTATCTTTTACAAGATGCTAGATACTCAAGCTTGCACTTAGAACAAGTTCAGAGTTCTTTATGTTCAGGAAGAAGTATTCTCAATACCTAATTACACTTCTACAAGATTGTAGGATAGGCTTCTTGGCATCTGTAAGAGCCTAGCCACACCCTGACCCCTTCAAGGGAACAATAGGCCAACCACCTGTTTTCTTTAAATTAAGATGACATAAACTACTAGAGAGAATACCAGACTATTCTTAAAGATCATCATCATCATCAGATGCCATGCGGGGTGGCGTAGGAGGTCATGGCTCTCCACAGCTCTCTGTCCACAGTATTATGTATCAAAGTTGTTGTTATTTCCTTGCCGTGCCAGGTTGTCAAACTGTCTAAAATTTTCTCACGTTGTCGCCCTCTGTCTCTAGTGCCTTCAATCTTGCCTGTTGTGACTGTTCTCTAAACCTGCCTGTCTCATGAAGTGGCCAAAAAAAGAAGATTGCCTTTTTCTTATATTGTTGATTAAGGTTCGTTTTGAATTTGACTCTTTCAACACCTCTACATTAGTTTTTCTGGCAGTCCATGGTATTCTCAGCATTCTTCTGTAGAACCACATCTCTGTTGCCTCCAATCTTCCACTTTCCAGTTTGTTGATTGTCCAAGACTCGCATCCATCTGTTAGTATAGGGGTTATATAGCACTGCAGAAATCTCTTTCTCACCTCTAATGACAAGGTCATATTACACAGTATATTTTTAATTTTCTGAATGTTGTTTTTGCCTGTTTTATTCTGCATCTTATTTCTGTTGAACTTCTTCCATCTGCTGTAATCATTGTACCTAAATATTTGAATTGGTGGACCTGTTTTAATAATATATTATTCACTTTGATCTTGCAAGGTGTGTTATTTTGTTTCTTTGAAATAACCATAACTTCTGTTTTCTTGATATTTAGAAAGAGGCCTTTCTCTTTACTTCCTGTGACTACTACATTAATTAAATCTTGAAGTTCTTCCTCACTTTTTGCAATAAGAACAGTGTCATCCACATATCTCAAATTATTTATGTTATGTCCTCCCACTGATATTCCTGGGATATCTACTATTGCACGCAATATGTTTTCACTGTATAAAGAGAACAGGTCTGGTGAAAGCACGCATCGCTGTCTGACTCCTTGTTTTATTTGTTGAAAAGGGCCAAATTGATTTCCTACTCTTATTGCTGCTGTTTGTTGCCAGTACATATTCTTGATTATTCTTAAATCCTTGCTGTCAATGTTCAAATTCGCTAGCCTGTTTTCGCTATGTTTGACTTTATCAAATGCTTTAGTGTAGTCTATAAAACTGAGGTACAGATCAGTTTTTACCTCTATAGACCTCAATATATAAATAGAATTGTTGGTACCTTTACCTTCTACAAAGCCACATTGTTCTGTACTTATTTCTGATTTTATTTTGTTTCTCACTCTCTTCATGATTATTCTGAGAAGTATTTTGGTTTTTTGGCTAATGAAGCTGATTGTACAGTGTTCTTCACATTCGGTGGTCCCTGGTTTCTTAGGTAAGGCTATAAATATGGACCTCATTAAGTCATCAGGTATGTTTCCGCTGTTATATATGTCATTCAGCAATTTTGTGATTATTCCAACTCCGAAGTCATCTAAAGCTGCTAATTATTATAATGTTATATTGTCTGGACCTGGGGCTTTGCCATATTTCATGTGTCTTAGTGCCTCCCTTACTTCTGCTGTGAGTAATGATGGACCCTCAGCCGTCATCTTGTATGTTTATTTCTGGTCTATTGTCCTCATAAAGTTCTTTGATATATTCTGACCATCTCTGCACTATGTGATCTATTCCCATTAATACCCATTCTTAAAGGTAGCAAACTGAAATGGACTGATGAACAGTTTATGAAGCATGGAATATGACAAGTTCAAGAGGTAGAGAAGATGGAAGAAATCAAGAAAGTCAAAATAGAAATACTGGTAGTAACAGAAAGGTAGAAAAAGAAGATCCAGAGCCAGATACATGGATAAACATGAGTAACCATGGATTGGAACTAAGCTAGTAAGGAAAAAACTGACAATAGGATCTTCAGACCATCCCTTATCCAAACTACACCTCATGGTGCAGAAGGAGAGAGACTAAATGTGGTTGTATAACTTACAGCTAATCTTGCTGGCACTGTGATCTCATATTTTAATATATGAAATGTTTTATCCCATCATCCTGCTAGTGGATCATACAAACAAAAAAATTATTGGTTTGGACCTGGGGTATGCTTGTCTGTATGTCCTGAACCAATAGATGAAAATACAGAATGACCAACTATCAGAACACACACAAAGAAAGCTCCTGCAATTTGAACCTGGAGAACTCTTGACTTTGTTCTACAATCAGCTCACAAACAGAAAATGTCAATTATGTGAACAGAATATCTTACATTGTGGGACTGGATAAGACATCTAGACTTTGTCCTGGACAAATAGACTTGAGGATACAGAAGACCGACCAACTACAAGAAAACACAAGAAAGTCTACAGAATATTGTTGCCACATGGGCCTAGATAATGCTCGACTTCATCTTGCAACTTGTCTGAAGCTTTGACATGATCAACAACCTCAAGAAGATTGAGAAATTTTTCACAGCAAAACAGTCTCTTCTTCTGCATTCATTCTCAAACTCCTGCAGACTAGCAAAATGTAGTCCTGAGAATTTAGTGCGCTGTGTTATGGTTTACAGATTTGCTGTGATATCTGCGCCATTCCGCCTGACACATCTGACTTCAGCATGGATTCTGAGTCAATTTGACCCTCTATGGGATGGGACAGCCAACTCCGTCCCATAATATCCTTAGTCACCTCTTATGACATGCATGAAAAGTAAACTGCTTCTATTCTTAGCTCCCCTTTCTGGCCCTGACATATGGGCTCAAACAGTTTCATTATACATAATTACCAATGACCTGGAACTGAGCAAGTAGAAACGTTTTGATAAAAAAAAATTATTATTCTTACGCTTGCTCGAGAATGTCCTGTCGTGACAATGGTACCAGAACTACTGGTGGAGTGGCTGCTTATGCTGTGGGTATCACTTTGCTTGTTGCTGCTGGTCTGTGAGATGTAGAATGACCTCTGCGAGTGGTTAGGAGTTGATGGTACTACTGCAGAAACTCCTGATGGTGTGCTTGGGTAACGCATCTGAACAATGCGCTGACAGGCTATGAATACACAACATAAGACTTACATTAGAATTGTCACTGCAAAAGTGTGACCTAGACCAATTGTGTAAAGTTGTCAAGCATAACCTTACAATAATAGGGCTTCTATTCTGCAAATGTTGCATTTTGAAACCTTCTTCTTCCATATAAAGTGACCAATGCTGAACGCTGTCCATACCGCCAATCTGTAAGCCTTTCAGTTCTGTGCAAGTTTCCAGCCTCTTCCGATATCAATTTCAGATGGTCTTTGATATCCTGTGTAAATCATAATTTTGGTCTGCCTCTTGTTCTCTTTTTTAATGTGTTTTTACCATTTCACTAAGCATGAGACTGTATCCGTGGGTCTCACCAATGGCCCACTAGACAAACCACCCATGCAACAGAAAACCTTAGTAGGTGACATGCCGTTATATTGAGGTTATTTTCTTATAGAAGCTTCATGGCACGCCATCTATACAATTATGCTTCTCATTCTTTTATTTTGTTGTTGCAATGTATTTTATGCTTTGTTATTTTTGTATATGTATGCACCCTCTGTGGTTGGGAGGGAGCCAGAGATGCACTGCGCAGCACTGGGGAGGAGGAACTTACAGCACTGTTTTTATGCTGTGGCTGGCCTCAGAGGCACAGTGACTCAGGACGTGACAACCCATTGACTTGAACATTTGGTTGCATACCTGGAGCAATAGAGAAGTTCGGCATAACCAGTAGTCAATTGGTGGCGGGGAATGAGCACAGTGAATCTTATCTTGGCTGCAGTGAATAGGTTGAAACCTACCTTCCTGATGGTGTGATAGTTATTCTCTGGCTCTGGCCCAGGGTGTGTTGAAAATCCATAGATTTCCCAGAAATATAATGCCATTTTAATGGCATTGGGTCAAAGGGCATGAGCTCATGGACTGCTGGATTAGCAACCAACCAACCACTTTCACTGAAAGTTTGATGTCTGTAGCAATATCATTAGTAGGCCAGCCATACCAGAGAATTGGTTTTCGTGCCATCTAACCTGAAGTAGATGCTGCAAGTATTGCTACTGACAGAGCCACAAACACCCACTATTAATCTTTAAAATGTAGATACAGTAATAAACTTTACTTTTGAGATGTGATGACCAGCTCTCTTGGTGTTATGTGTTCTAACCTAAAGCAGAAGATAAAGTTGAAGAAAAGAAAGTAGGAAAAGAAAAAATAAGAAATGAAATAAAAGAACAAAAAGGAAAAAGAAAATAATAAGGAAAGACGAAAGTACGGAAAATGGAAAAAATTAATGAGACAATAAAATCTGGGGAAAAAAAAACAACAACAAAATTATAAAGGACAAAATTATAAAGGATGAAGAAAAAACCGAGAAAAACCTGTCCATAATTGCTACTAAAAGGAGGAGAAAAAAGAATGACACTGGCCTGACATGCATGAGACAACTGAGGAGTTTTTTTCAGGATGAAACTTGCTGTCACATAGATGGTCAAAGTGACCCAGACACAATACTGAAGTCAGATGTGTCAGGATAAAATTCATGGATATCAAGGCTAAGTTTTAAACCATGAAACAATGAATACTGTTTTCCAAATTACATCCGGCGAATTGTCGAATTCGTAGGAATGTGAGGAAGAACGCAGAAGACGAAAAAGAGACGAAACAAATAAGATAGGGGGAAAAAAGAAAAAGTGGTACAGAAAGGAAATAATGGAAGTAAAAGAAAGAAACTGAAGAAAACACACAAAAAGTAGTAAAGAAGAACAAGACATAATTAAGAAAAAGAAGAAAATAAATATAGAAATAAAATAAAGTAGAGGCTGGAAAAAAATGGAGAAAAGAAAAAGATGAGGACATAGTAGAGGAAAAGGAGAAAACAAAGAACCAAAAAAAAAAGAAGAAAGCAAGAGGATCAGGAAGTTGTAGAGGTAAATTACTTTTTTTTGGTCTTAAATTCTATCTATTCCCTAAACCCTTTATTGCCTTTCAGCATCAGGAGTAGAAGAGTTTTATGGAGACAGCCCTCTTGTGTGCTGAGTATATTGTGGAATTTATCACCTCTTTTATTTCAGTGGTCTATCATTTTCATGGTGGCCTCTAGGCCTGTCTTCAATGTATCTGTTTAGCATTACTGCTGTGGTATGCTGTCTGATGGTAGTCTGCTGATGTGTGCAAACCATTTGATCTGTTGTCTCTTAATATATTCCACGATTGGGGTGGTGCCTGTTTATTGTTGAATGTCCTGTTTCTCACTTTGTCTCTTAGTGATATTTCTAGGATTCTGCGTAAGAATGCCATTTTCAGTTGTTACAAGTTTACGTTTGTCTTGCGCTGTCGTTGTCTTAAATTATGTAATCTAAACTGGATAAATTGCTGTTCCGGTTTCTGAAGTTGCATGTTTGCAGTATGGTTTTTTTATATGTCACACATGGGCGATCTCAGACCCATGACTCAAGAGTTTCATCTGCTGGGATGTGTCACTTATCCGTTTGTTTACACAAACTAATTACAATATATTTCAACTGCTTAAATGAAAAAAAATCTGTTGACCAGTATAAGATTCCGTGAATCTGAATTAAGTTTTAGTAGTGTTACATCTATACGATTTATACAGTAATATTTGTGAAATCTGTGTAAATGTAGATTAACAATCCAGTTGTTATAATAGGGAGACAAAATAGCACAGTTGAAATAAATGAAAGTTTCTTTACAGAGTGACAGCTGTTGGTCTGTTTCTGTGTAGTGCATTGTGTTTCTATTGTTTAGTGAGATCTGTGGTAAGACAGGAAAATGTTTTATGGCTCCTGTAGCAGATAAATCAACAGCAACTTTGTACTGTATTATAAATGTTTTATGGCTCCTGTAGCAGATAAATCAACAGCAACTTTGTACTGTATTATAAATGTTTTATGGCTCCTGTAGCAGATAAATCAACAGCAACTTTGTACTGTATTATAAATGTTTTATGGCTCCTGTAGCAGATAGATCAACAGCAACTTTGCTACTGTACTATAAATGTTTTATGGCTCCTGTAGCAGATAGATCAACAGCAACTTTGCTACTGTATTATAAATGTTTTATGGCTCCTGTAGCAGATAGATCAACAGCAACTTTGTACTGTATTATAAATGTTTTATGGCTCCTGTAGCAGATAGATCAACAGCAACTTTGTACTGTATTATAAATGTTTTATGGCTCCTGTAGCAGATAGATCAACAGCAACTTTGTACTGTATTATAAATGTTTTATGGCTCCTGTAGCAGATAGATCAACAGCAACTTTGCTAATGTATTATAATTGAATAAATTTGTCCAGGAAGTACTGTGATGTTTTTTATGAAGACACATTTGTATTTAAAGAAATTTGAATATGACTCCACTTGTTTGATCACTCCAGTTATGTTTGTATGAAGATCAGTTTGGGACACATCCTCACTTTATAAAACACATGGGGGAAAAAAGACACGAGAAAAAATACAGAGAAAACAGAACGAAACAAAAAAATAAGAAAACAAGAGGATGGGTATGCAGTAGAGGAAAAATACAAAAGAAAAGGGAAAAGAAGAAAATACATAATTAGACAGAAGCCAACTGGCATTGTTCAGAAGATCCAACTGTTGTTGTTTAACATAACAAGATTCTACTGTAGAAAGAAGTGAACTGGCATTGTTCAGAAGATTCAACTGACATCCAACACAAAATTCTGATCTTCGCATTGAATGACTATGAGAATGATTGTATGATTGAATGACTGTATGAGAATAATTTATACAGAAACAGGTTAGCACCCGCAACACAAGCAGACGACAAGGGAATTATGAAACTAACTTACCGTCCTGGAAGACTCTTTCAACATTCAACCCATAGGTGGCACATGTTTCATAGTATGAACATCTCTTCAAATCATTGGCCAGCTTCCTTGCTCTGGTATCATCGATTATGCGTGGGTTGCTCTCACTGATGGCATCTGATGATGGATGTAATATCATTGTTAGTGTGTTGGTCTGGGGTGGGGGGGGGGGGGGGAAAGAGAAAACGAGAAACTAAAAGCTATAATCCTGTAAATTAAGATTACAATAAAAATCATTGAGTACATTATTGCCACTTTTCACCTAAATGATAGGAACTGGACACATTTCCTGGAACTGGATAAAAATGCAGTCATCTAGATTAGATAGATGGATAGGTAAGACAGATATAATAGATAAACAGATCAATGGGGAGAGATAGAGGAAGACATGCAGGCAGACAGACAGATAGTTCTGTGTCCCCGAGCAGATGGCCCGGCAGCTTTATAAGTATTCCTCAAACCTGTCAGTCTAAGTGGGAGTACTTTAGGCTAAGGGAGAAAACCCTGACAGAAAATCTCCACTGCCTAGCGGGTTAGTACAGGAGTTCCCCAGACTAAAGGGAGTAAACCTTCATTAAAAAATCAGGAGGGGGAATCTAATGCAGAGCTGATGGTCACACCTGATCATCCACTTGAATCTCCTGCAGTTCTGCTTGATTCCAAGTGGATCAGCTTTACCTTTCCTTTGGACTACATCAACAGAACCGAGAGAGGGTTAGTGCAAAATGTTCAAGGCATTTATTCTCTCCATAAAAGCTGCCAGTACTCAGTAAAACATGCCAAGAGAGAAGCAAAAAACAGCCTCTCAGATTTGAGAATATGCTCAATGGGTTGTTTCTTCATATATATATATATATATATATATATATGGGATACATTCTCACTTTATAAAACATATTGGGAAAAAAAGGACAGAAGAAACAAATGAGAGAAAACATATATATATATATATATATATATATAGAGAGAGAGAGAGCGTGTGTGTGTGTGTGTATATATATAGAGAGAGCGTGTGTGTGTGTGTGTATGTATATATATATATATATGTGTATATATATACCGTATATATATATATATAGAGAGAGAGAGAGAGAGATATGACAGTGTCTCAAGTCTAGTGGAGTTGTCCAGATGTTTCTACCAAAGTTTAACTAATTCTATAGTGTATCTGGTATAGAATTGGGGGGGGGGGGGGGTGGTATATTCGGAACATAGCCATAAATCCGGTTGTATTGATTTTCTAGGCAATATAAATGCTTTCAGTGGTTTGCTATTGCGTTCTGAATGGTCATGATGCACAATTACCTGCATGAAATTCTAACCAGGTGCCTTGGGCGCCACAGACTTCGCCGCAACAGAGTCGGACCGGGTAAAGTAAGAAGCAACTAAATACAGTATCATCACAAACACACATGAGAGATTCACTTAAAAAGCACACATATATGAAATGGAAATCTTGGAGAATTTGTTTTTCTGGGTACTGAGAACACTATTTATTCAACTGATGAGAATTTGAATTTTTTTAATTAATATTTTTTGCGGGACCATCGGCTGTAAAGACATCTATACAGAAAGTAAAAATTAGCTTTTAAAAATCAGCTTTTCGGGTCATGTACTTTCTGTACACATGTCTTTACTGGAGCCTGGTCATGATTTTCTGTGTTATAATTCAGGATCACTGAATAAAATACATTTTATAATTTTATTAAGTGTTCCTTCTTCTTCTTCTTTCGTTGGTTAGAGAAATAGACGAACGATGCAAATAAGCGAGTGATGGAAGGATGACAGCAGCAGGATAGTGAGTGTATGAGGAGGGGGGGGGGAACAGGTGAGAAAGGAGAGTAATGGAGACAGGTGAGAGAAGAGCGTTGAAGAGATACAGACAGGTGACAGTGTCGTGAGATTGAAACATGTAAGAGAGGGACGTGGGAAAGATGGAGGAGGGTTAAAGAGAAGTGTTAGACGGAGAGAATAGCATCATGAGAGAATAGCATCATGAGAGAATAGCATCATGAGAGAATAGCATCATGAGAGAATAGCATCATGAGAGAATAGCATCATGAGAGAATAGCATCATGAGAGAACAGCATCATGAGAGAACAGCATCATGAGAGAACAGCATCATGAGAGAACAGCATCATGAGAGAATAGCATCATGAGAGAATAGCATCATGAGAGAATAGCATCATGAGAGAATAGCATCATGAGAGAATAGCATCATGAGAGAATAGCATCATGAGAGAATAGCATCATGAGAGAACAGCATCATGAGAGAATAGCATCATGAGAGAATAGCATCATGAGAGAATAGCATCATGAGAGAATAGCATCATGAGAGAATAGCATCATGAGAGAATAGCATCATGAGAGAATAGCATCATGAGAGAATAGTCATGAGAGAAATGGAGATGATCGTGGGAGTTACAGAGATTGATGAGAGGATTATGAGAATGACCATGACTGATGAGAGGGGATGTAATGGAGAGATCAATGTGCCTGGAGAAATTGAGGCTAATAAAAGATGGGCGTAATAGACTTGGGAGACGATGCGCGATGGTGTAATTGAGACAGGTTCACGAATTATAATAATTGCAGGTTCACGAATTATAATTTATTGCAGGTTCACGAATTATAATTTATTGCAGGTTCACGAATTATAATTTATTGCAGGTTCACGAATTATAATTTATTGCAGGTTCACGAATTATAATTTATTGCAGGGTTCACGAATTATAATAATTGAGGCAGGTCTATGAGTTGTAATAATTGAGACAGGTTCACGAGTTGTAATAATTGAGACAGGTTCGCGAGTTCGTAATGATTGGGACAGGTTCACGAGTTATAATGATTGAGACAGGTTCACAGAATTATAATGATTGAGAGAGGTTCACGAATTATAATGATTGAGACAGGTTCACGAATTATAATGATTGAGACAGGTTCACGAATTATAATGATTGAGACAGGTTCACGAGTTATAATGATTGAGACAGGTTCACGAGTTATACTGATTGAGACAGGTTCACGAGTTATAATGATTGAGACAGGTTCACGAGTTATAATGATTGAGACAGGTTCACGAATTATAATGATTGAGACAGGTTCACGAATTATAATGATTGAGACAGGTTCACGAATTATAATGATTGAGACAGGTTCACGAGTTATAATGATTGAGACAGGTTCACGAGTTATAATGATTGAGGCACACCAGCAGCAATGCAAGTGGGCTGACAACCTTAGCGTGTCAAACCAACGTTATACATACAACAGTAATAGGATAGGCTTCGCAGTTTGTTTCCAAGGAAAGACAAGGAGTAAATAATAACACTATTTACCTTCCATATGTGTTAACATGAAGATGTTTCATCAGGAGTTTCATTGTTGATCTCATATAGGGTCAAAGTGACACCGAAGCAGGTCCGGTGACATGCGGCGGATATTATGGAGCTCAACCCGACCCGTAGCAAATCAAAACATGACTTTTAGTGCAAGGAACTTAGTCAAAAGCCCACTCTCCCTACTCCCCCCCCCCCCATTTTTCACAAAAAGGTCAAATACTAAAAAGAACCGACAAACGAAACTGCACGAAATGGTCTTTTTGAAGGTAATTCTCCCCTTCCTCCCCTGGGGAGAACATATCTAAGATCATGCCCGACTGAAGTCATGCTGGTCTGATGTGTTGAGGTTATCAAACTTTACCCCCCCCACCCCCCAAAAGCATATCGGAACATGACTTTTAGTACTAAGCAACTTGACCAAAGATATTGGCCAACCCCCTTGGGAAAACACATATATTTCTAGTACTTTTATTGTAAGGGTTTAGGAAGAATGCACCTTTTTAATAGTTTTATAGTGTCAAATATAATGAGCTAGAATCCTAATGGATGGTCGGGGTCTGAACCCTACAAATCAACACCCTGTAATCTTACAGAATTGTTGTTACGTGGTCGTTTTCACGATTCATTCAAGAAATAGAATGAATATATTTACACAAATGGACCGTTTACAATTCAAGGGCGTAGATTTTTTTTAAAATTGAAATTGGATGCTGGAAGGTTGAATATCCATTCTCCTGCTGTAGGAAAATAGAACATGGTATTTATCATTACTGAAAACATGCCGAAATCGGATGTGCTAGGCCTACAAGGCGCATAACGGTGGCACAACGTAATCACGCTCCCGGCGGAAATCGCACGGATATCCGTGATGGTTACAATGGAGCGAACGAAAAACAAACAAACAAACATTACTGAAAACAAAACAAAAAATGATCCGGACATCTATTTGGGAATAAAATAATCGCTGGAAATTTAGTTTCGCAATTCCCCCCCCCCCCACACATAATTAATAACAAAAGTCACGATCTTGTCGTTTGTAACGGACCCCCGTAAGGAAGGATTCCATTGTATCTATATTGAGGCTACTGTAGCATACAATCGATTTTTTGTGTAATGACATGGAAGGTGATATCTGCTACTTCTGCTATACAGTTTTGAAGTCGTTATGCTATTGTGATCATAATTCAGGGTTTTTCTTGCTAATAAGTAAACAAAAATAAGGATAAATGAGCCGATGATTTTTCAATATACCATGTTTTGTAAATTCGAATATCGATAGTGCAACCGAGAAATGGGAATCACAAGATCATACTACTATAGTCGCTGCTTTGTAATATTGAAATGATTCTGATGATGGTTAACTATTAATCGAGTAAGTCAAGTACTAAGCTGACCAGTCTTCATGTATTCTAGACAGTTTCTAAATTTGACTTTGCAATGTTAAAATAACCCCCCCCCCCCCCAACCACAAAAAAACCACTCAGGCAGGACACAAATATTTTTTTAAACAAACCAAAATAACTAAACAGCACAGACATGGAAATGCAATAAACGTCAAGTATATTTATTTTAGAAAAGCGCCAAAATAGTGCGGCCGCGCTATTTCCAAAATTGTGCACTAAATGACATATGACTTGAAAAAAGCACCATATCTGATGCGAAGAGCACCAAAATGGCAACTATGTATATATATATAACATGACTTAACATGCTAAATGATGATGAAAATTCAACTAAATAAATAAAGTATTTGCAGTTGAGAATGTCAGGTGTCACACTTAACCCACACGACGGTGTTAAAGTGCCTAGATAACTTACGGCTATCGCTGCCGACTGCGTCATGTTATCATTGATGACAGCGTCATACGTCATTTTCCTTTTTACCGATTGCATTTTAAAAACCGCGCAATATCAATGCAAAATAAATTCGTCCTATTTTCATTTTCGGAGCCACACTACGTGCACAGCGGCATTCAGTCAGAGATGCTAGCGCCAGTTAAAGTGTACTTGCATGAAACACAAATCCTGTTTAACAAAACAGAACACAAAGTAAGTGAGAGCATAGCAGCATGCATATTTCTCTGCTGTTTTTCTTTCGTTTGGAAAAAACATGGTTGTTGTCTGGCAAAATGGTTACGTTGTTCGCTTTGTGCTCAATCTATCACGGGTTCATATTCCTCTTGCGGCGTCTTATTTACAGAGTGGATTTTTTTTCGGAGATCCCTGTTTTATTATCACCATAGGCTACGGAGTTTTGTGCTATACGTGATACATACTTGGTAGACTGTGTGCTGGTTCGTTGAAATAGGCTGAATACATACAGGCTAACCAGTGCACAATTAATTCTATCATCTCTACCTTTTCCTACCTATGTTTTTGTTTGTTTGTTTGTTTGTTTTTCGTTCGCTCCATTGTAACCATCACAGATATCCGTGCGATTTCCGCCGGGAGCGTGATTACGTTGTGCCACCGTTATGCGCCTTGTAGGCCTAGCACATCCGATTTCGGCATGCCTTGACAATTCGGGTGGGCTACACCTATGTTTTTGAAAATTGTGACTATTGTCAAAATGAAATATTTATTTTTGGTTCTTAGTTTTTCTTTCCATCAAAATTCTCTATATTACATACCTACATCTATAACATGCATCAAGTATAACATGCATCAAATATACCCCCCCCCCACCCACTCTTGCTGATAATTATCAGTTTATTTGTTCTTAGCCTTATTATTTCGTATTTCCTTGACTAAAAGTCCGTCATGCAGATTCTGATGATTGCGTCCTATACTGCCACAGCAAACTCCCCACCTTGTTCATTGAAGGCTATCCCTCACTCAAAGAGCACCTCAGTTCTAGCTCACTACCCGTATCTCCGCCTCTGCTATTCTTCGTCACGTAATCCTTGACCGCCCTATCTTACGCTTGCAACCCGAGGTCAATGATACATTATATATTGTGTAATGTATGTAAACACTTGACGCCTCGAATATTTATTTTATTTCTGGATTTCCAGGATGTGTACCAAAAACTAAAAGTCATCTGTTTAAATGTAACATTATCCTTGAAACAAATTTCACCTGATGTCGTGGTACCAGGATTACCTGAACCGCAACCTTCTTTATTGTTTGTATGGTAAAGAGATCAGATATAAACCAAATTGGACTAACGTCTGTTTTTGAAAGGAGTGTATATTACCATAAGAGGTAAACGGTAAAGGTATGTCCATTGGCATCTGCCGTCGGGGATGAAGATAATTCTTCATGTAAAAACTATTAGGTGGTGTCGCCATTCCTTTCCTGGCTGTTGTACTTTCTAGGGAAACTCATGAGCCAGGTACTCATTTACAGCAGAGTCGACTGGAGGAGTGTGTGTCAAGTCATAAATCACAACACGAAATTTTTTTGTCTGGACGGGGTTTCGAACCTGGTGGGACGCTGTAACCCAACGATAGATAGAACGCAAGCTAAACTTAACCAATACAAAGTAAATGTCGATTATTTGAGAATCTGAAGAGACTGCAATCTGGAAATGGTTCGGATGTGTGTTTATGTGTTACAACAGCTGCTGTCACAGTACTGTTTCTTCTTCATAGTCTTCTTGTGTGTTTGTACTCAAACTCCTAATGATTGGCAGGATGTAGTACAGAGAACTGATTGAATTGTGTCATGGTTTGCAGCTTCTAATTACGACCTGGAATTGTGCAATGTGAGTTATGTCTATACTACATAGACTTGCACTTGTTTGTGTTAGATAGCACTCCGTCTTTGAAATCAGGAGTTTTTCTGTTCAGAAATGACTTACTGATACTGCTCGACTCACATCCGAATATAGTGAACTTATTCAAACACAAAACATCCCACACTTAATGAAAATTAATTATGTGGCAGCATTCTAAAATACATTGTATGTGCGGTTGTGCCAGAAGAACATTATTATTATGTTGAGTATTTGTCGGCTCGGTGGTAGAATGGTTATTTGACATGTTTAACATAGTAAGTTTTAAGATCTGGCAGTTTAACATGTCCACACAACAAGTCTTACAACTGACGGGAATTGAACCAGGTCTGTTCTAGCAGCACCGAATCGCTTTGCAACACAAGTAAACAGGTTTTCCGTACTTGACCAACAACATCCTCAGAAAAAGATGTGGTCTCGCCAAGACTTTCAGCCTGTGTACTCAAGTCACTGAGAACAGACCAACCGAAACAAGGACTATTACAACATCAACGAACATCCCATACAAGTATTAAAGGATCCTCAGGAAAACAAACACAGAACATGCATATTCGTACACATGGGTCAATATGTCTTCTTGTAAACATAAGTAACATAGAGACAGAACAATGCTGCTTCAAATAATAGCTTATACAAGTAAATTCAAGCATGAGGATTCTTCTTCTTCTTCTTTAGTTCACTTGAAACATGTCTATATCTGTAATTCTGTCTCCTTAATAAAACTCACTGTCTTTTGTAGTTCATACAGTGTCCCATAGAGCCTTGATTCCAGTGTTGTTTCCTCTGGCCAATATGTCTGCCTCAGCGTTTCATGCTCAGGACATTCTTGAAGTATATGTTTGGCACTCTGTGCTGCCTGTCCACATGTACACATGGCCGTGTTGCCAATCTTGAACTTTGTATGCATGTGACTGCGGAGTCGGTTGTGTCCTGTTCTGAGACGTAGAATTATATCTTGTTCTGATCTGTTCATAATGTGATAGTCATCTTGTGTTGGTGTTTGTGGCTTTCTTATTGACTTGATCATCTGTTTTTTCTGATGGTAGGTGATTGGTATATCTGGTTGGTCTTCGGCAGCACCTTCCTTAGCCAGTTGGTCTGCTTTTTCATTTCCTGGTATTCCACAGTGAGAGGGTATCCACTGCATGGTTACCCTATACTGGTACGACAATTCGCTAAGTAGTTTTTTCAAGTCTGTTAGTTTTCCAGACTGGAGAGCTTGAAGCACTGACCTTGCATCTGTCAGGAATACCACAGGCTGTAGGCCAGAGTTGGAGTTCAGCAGTTTTTTAGCTGCCACACTAATTGCCTAGATTTCTGCATCATAATTATTGCAGAATTTTCCTGTCGGTGTTCTGATTGTATCTCTAGGTTTGTGTGGATACTCTATATATACACCTGCACCTCCATTCCTCACGGCATTCTGTGCTGACCCATCTGTGTATACTCTGACCCATATATCTTGTGGATATTCCTCATCCAGGAAACTTAGGGTGACTGTCATTCGCTGCACACTGTTCTGTTCGTCCTCACTTAGTATTCCTTTCACATGGGTCTGAATGTATATTGGCATTCCATGGCTTTCACTCCACGGGGTTTGTTCTGGTACAGAACTTAAGGGGCTGTCAACTTCAGGTAGGTCTGTAAGTTGTCTACGGAGTCGTTTAGCTTGATGGATAAAGCTGCTCCTTTTCAGTCGCCCCATTGCTAGATTTTGGAATATTTCCTTCATTGGATGACTTGGCATACACTGAAACTTTTCTGCTTGAATTAGTACTTTTGTGTCTCTGCGTTCGTTAAGTGTTTGCATTTTTCCCATTTTCTGCATCTCTGCTATGGGTGTTGATTTCATTGCTCCCAACATTATTCTAAGTGTCTGGTTTTGCACTTTATCTAGATCTTGTAATGTGGTGTTTGATGCAGGACACCACGCAGCTGAACCATATTCCAGGTGTGGTCTTATGCCGTGCTGGTAAACTTTACTGAGTATATTTCCACTGGCTCCCCATGTGGTTCGACTTAGTTTTCTCAGGATTGCTAACTTCCTCCTGGCTTTTGTTGTTGCTTTGTTTATGTGCTGCTTCCATGTCAGCGTATCATCAAAAGTAACTCCGAGGTATGTGGGTTGTTTCTCTTCTTTCAAGAGCTCTCCATCTATCTGATATGACCAGCTTTTTGTTTTGGTGAGAGGGTAAAGAGTGTAGTGCTGCACTTATCTGTGTTAATGCTGACGCACCATCTATTTGCCCATAAGGTTAGGGCATCGATAGCTCTTTGTATTTGTTTAGTGGCCACTGTTGCATGTTCTTCCGTGCACCAGATCACCAGGTCGTCACCATACATTGCTACTTTGATCCCGTGTGGTAGTTCAGCAACTAGGTCATTGATGTAAACCAAGAAAAGTGTGGGTGACAGGCCTCCTCCCTGGGGGACTCCATGACGCAGTAGAGCTTTCTTGCTCTTGCGACCATCTAATTGTACCCTGGCTCTTCTATTATGCAGGTATGCTTTTACCCATTACCCATGTGTACATTCTAGAGCTAACCCTGCAATTTCGCAATTTCTTTAGGACCTCTTCTTTCCAGACCTTATCAAATGCTTTCCTGAGGTCTATCCATGCTGCTAGTACCAGTTTCTTATCTTGGAAAGCATCCTCAATCTCTTGGGAGAAGTAGGGTGCCTGATCTTCAGTAGAGTAGCACTGTCTGAAACCTGCTTGCTGTGATACCAGAAGGTTTTCACTTTCAAGGTACCACTGCATCCTAAGATTAATAATGCGTTCCATTGTTTTGCATAGACAGCTTGTGAGGCTGATGGGCCTGTAGTTGGAGACTGTGTTGCCATCTTTACCTGATTTGAGGAGTGGTATCATTATTGCTTCTCTCCACGCCTGTGGTACATTACCCGTGGACCAGCTTGTGTTAAAGATCTGCAGTAGCTTTGCTCTTGCTGCAATTCCCAGGTTTCTAATCATTTCATTGGACACTCCATCAGCTCCAGGGGACTTTTTCATAAGCATGAGGATAAATGAAAATAATTCGTACAACTGACGGGAATTGAAACATGTCTGTTCTAGCAACACCGAACCTTGTGTACGAATATGCATATTCTGTGTTTGTGTTCCTGGGGATACTTTAGTACTTGTACAGGATGTTCGTTGATGTTGTAATAGTCCTTGTTTCGATTGGTCTGTTCTCAGTGACTGAGTACACAGGCTGAAAGTCTTGGCGAGACCTCATCTTTTTTTTTTAGGATGTGGTTGGTCAAGTACGGAAAACATGTTTATTTGTGTTGCAAAGCGATTCGGTGCTGCTAGAACAGACTTGGTTCAATTCCCGTCAGTTGTAAGAATTATTTTAATTTATCCTCATGCTTCCTACTTGAATCTACACAAGACAAATCCGGTTTTCTTGATAAAATTGCAGTATTTCCCATATTGTTTAACATTGTCTACACGGCAAGTCCAGTTGTTTTTGTTTTTTTTGATAAATATTATATATGAAAGCTCCTTAAGACACGCTTAAAACTGACTATGGATGTCTGTCTATGTGAACCAATGCTGCGACCTCAACTTGTTTAGTGTGATGCAATCTTACAGAAAATCTCACCATGTGCTGCCTGTCCACGTGAACACAGATGTGATGGAACCAGTCTTAGTCTATTTAAGTGTCTGTTTAGTCTGTTGAGTCCTGCGAGAAAGGTGAAAACTTGTTCAGCTTTGTCGAGATAATGATAGTTATCATTTGATTGGTCAACTTTCCTAATAGCTTTGATGAAGGTCCTCTTTTCCTGTTACGTAATGTCGTGGTCTATTTGTTTTTGTGTTGTTTCATATTTTGCTATATCTACATTTTTATGTCCTGATATGCCACAGTAGGATGGCATCCACTGTAGTAATATCCTTCTTTGAATGTTTACTTCTGGTATGGCTTCCTTCTGATCTGGTAGCTTATCCCACAGACCTCAAGGGTCTGTAGAACAGACATTGCATCAGTAGAAACCCCACCTGTTGACATTGTCATGTTTGGTTTTTGTATTATTATTACTGTAGCAATGTTTAGGGACTGTAATTTCTTCGAGTAGTTGGAGCAGGAAAAAAAATTCCAAGTGCTAACATGTGGATTCATTTTCTTTTTCCTGATATTTCATGATGCACTCCAGAGCCCCATTTCTTCACTGCTGCGGTTGCTAATCCGTCAGTATGTACTTGCATCCACGGTTCTCTGTGATACGTGCTCTATTGCGTTAATTCCTGGGGTTCCAAACAATCAAACAAAACAAATGCTTTCTGATGTCACGATATGCTCCACATTTCCTTTCCTCTTTTCGTGATGTTTCCTGAGAATGTAGACTGTCTTCTTATTCGTACTTAAACTCCTGCTGGCAAGCAGGATGTAATCAGGAGAACGGAATGTGTTATAATATGGCTAGCAGGATGTAATCAGGAGAACGGAATGTGTTATATCATGGTTAGCAGGATGTAATCAGGAAAACGGAATGTGTTATATCATGGCTAGCACGATGTAATCAGGAGAACGGAATGTGTTATATCATGGTTAGCACGATGTAATCAGGAGATCGGAATGTGGTATATCATGGTTAGCACGATGTAATCAGGAGAACGGAATGCTATATCATGGCTAGCACGATGTAATCAGGAGAACGGAATGCGTTGTATCATATGTTACAGCTTAGGTGTGATATCTACGCCTTTGACACATCTGACTTCAGCATGACTTTTGAGTCATTTTTACAGGCAGGGGACAACCAACTCCACATCTAAACCTTCCGCAGTCGACTGTTACGGCATACATGGTAGATAGCAATGTCGCTATTATTTGATCCCCTTTTGTGTCCCATCAATACGCAAGCGGACTACCTTTTGATGCGAGTAAGAAATTCTCATGAGTTAACTTCTGTAAAGATATCGTCGTTACGTTTGTATCTGTTCATTGTGTTCTCACCAATCATCTATAAAACAACACTTTGCTGCTTCTGGATAATTTCATACTATTCTGGTGATTATCCATGATTCACTTCCACAATTCACGATTCGTTCAGTGTAACTTCTAATAACTCCTAACTCTACAATGTGATAAAGAGATATATTGCATAAAATATTATTCAACTTGCGAAATTCAACTTCCCTTTACTCGATCTATTTTACAGTGCACTTTTGAAGAAAAATCTTATATTTGATACCCAATCTATTTTACAGTGGACTTTTGAAGAAAAATCTATTTGATACCCAATCTATTTTACAGTGCACTTTTGAAGAAAAATCTATTTGATACCCAATCTATTTTACAGTGGACTTTTGAAGAAAAATCTATTTGATACCCAATCTATTTTACAGTGGACTTTTGAAGAAAAATCTATTTGACACCCAATCTACTTTACAGTGGACTTTTGAAGAAAAATCTATTTGATACACAATCTATTTTACAGTGGACTTTTGAAGAAAAATCTTCTATCTGATATTATGAGGTTAGCCAAATACTTGAACAAGTTGACCTTACGAAGAATACGGAGGTAGCACATTCTATTCAGGACTTAGCTATTAACAAA
Source organism: Meghimatium bilineatum (assembly GCA_034231615.1). Lineage (NCBI taxonomy): Eukaryota > Metazoa > Mollusca > Gastropoda > Stylommatophora > Philomycidae > Meghimatium > Meghimatium bilineatum. Next base: position 19,676,317 of record CM067322.1, read on the forward strand.
GCACATCTTTTTTTAGTTATAATGAATAATGATTCTATGGATAATATTTACTTTCAATATGTTGCCATTGTTTTCTGAACTATCCGGGTGTACAATTGATTGATTTGGAAATTGAACCCGAGATTACAAACTTTATCATTCAATTATTATTATATACGGTTTATACAATATATTTTTTTAAAAACTGGAAAACTAGATAGGGGCATACCCCAAGCAAATAAACTATAGCAACCTACTTACGTCACATAAACACATGGTGTCACCCCCCAATTGGGAAAGTTAACCTCTTTTTCGTGCGTGATCCTTGACCCGAGGATGAAGTTATCTAGCCAACTGTTATCACAGGAATTCCCTGTCAGATTGTGTTCTCTAGTGCCTACATTCAGCAAACATGTATATCTCATCTCTGCATATATTCCCTAGTACACGTAGATAATATTCACGCAACACACACTTCTTCGCCCCCCCCCTCCCCACCCCAGCTCTTCATCTCATCCGAGATACAGTTAGGATTTAGAAAATCACGTTCCTCTTCTAAGCCAGTGTTTCCCAAATTGAGGGCTCAGCCCCGGGTGAGAGAATTTGAATGGGGAGGGCACACAATTTTAATGGGCACAAAAGATAAGTGACTTCTATACGAAGCATCCATTTACAGTTTTTTCTCTCAGCTCCTGGGTTAAATATTCTGCTGCAGGAGTGCATGAAAATGTTTAAGTAATGGGGTTGGGGGCATGAACCCAAAATATTGGGAAACGTTGATCTAAGCGTGTTCATGTTTTTTTCTGTTTACTTTCTTAAGTGAAACGCAATCTTCCGTGCAAGTTCCTCTCCCCTCTCAAGTCACAGACGTAGAGGTCCTCCTGCTAATTTTTCTGTATTTATACCCACCTACACTGCTAACACTCTAGTCTCGCACGCTATGGCGTGAGTATGAGTGTAAACTTGAGACTGTAATCTCGCGTTGAGTGGCGAGACTTGGCAGATAAACGAAACTGCACGTTGACAGATAGCGTGCATTTGAAATATCAACACGAGCGGTCTTGTTTCCATGGAAACGTTAACGAAAGCTTTACAGATGGTGACCAATCACAACAATGTATCATTATTATTATCGGTTCCTGATTTGTAAAATAATGGTTGCATTAATGATGATTAGTTGTTGTACTGATGATGATGTGGTGGCTGTAGTTGATTTTCTTTAGCAGTAATTGCACGCACGGTTTTTAATTGTCCCGGATGATAAGGTCACACATAGATAAAAGCCAACATGGCTGATATAACGAACATTGACTCAGGTTTTAGGTTGAAAGTCTCGTGCCTCAGCCAGAGGTTTTAATCCCTCCCATTTAATAAACAAGAGATGCATCGGTAAAGTGTTGATTGGTGACAATGTGATTTTCAATAAATGTTGAATATGGGCAATACGATGTACAATAAATGTTGAAGGTGGGCAATGATATGTTCAATAAAATATTGAATGGGAGCACTAACCATTATATGGGTGCTCAATAAAGTATTCAATGTAAACAATATAGTGCTCAATAAAGTATAGAATTGGAACACTAAGTGTTCAATAAAGTATTCAATGGAAGCAATAAGTGTTCAATAAAGTATTGAATGGGAACAATATAGTGCTCAATAAAGTATTGAATGGGAGCACTAAGTGTTCAATAAAGTATTCAATGGAAGCAATAAGTGTTCAATAAAGTATTGAATGGGAACAATATTGTGCTCAATAAAGTATTGAATGGGAACAATATAGTGTTCAATAAAGTATTCAATGGGAGCAATAAGTGTTCAATAAAGTATTCAATGGGAACAATACATTTCTCAAAGAAGTATTCAACGAAGCGTTGAATTCTAATAATAAGGTGTTGACTAGGCGCTGAATGGAAAAAATGAGATGTTGACTTAGTGCTGAATGGAAGAAATGAGATGTTGACTAAGCGCTGAATGGAAGAAATGAGGTGTTGACTAAGCGCTGAATGGAAGAAATGAGATGTTGACTAAGCGCTGAATGGAAGAAGTGAGATGTTGACTAAGCGCTGAATGGAAGAAATGAGATGTTGACTTAGCGCTGAATGGAAGAAATGAGATGTTGACTAAGCGCTGAATGGAAGAAATGAGATGTTGACTAAGCGCTGAATGGAAGAAATGAGGTGTTGACTGTGCGCTGAATGGAAGAATGAGGTGTTGAAGAAAGAGGCGAGATTTTAAAATAAATATCAATAAGGAGTTGGGTTAGTGTACTAAAAACACGCACGAATATATATGCATCCTGTCAGGAAAATGAAAAACACGGCCTTGATAAACGTCTCTCATTTATTTATTCGTCAGACTAGCGCGTCGCCATGATACCCGCAAACAGGTCAAGCAAGATCTATTCCCGTACATCTAGCTCTCACACAAAAATATCGGCATCTCTGGCACACAAAATATAAATTCAACCTTACAACCGTATTTTCAACATGATAAGAAATACAATCAAATCCCATTATAACAACTTGGTAAGTACCAACGAAACGTGTATGTAATAAAGAAAAGTGTATGTAATAACAGAAACTAGATATATACATGGTATAAACTGCAACGAATATAATTGGGGATTTTTAAATATGGAAATTTTTTATAAAAGGATGCGTTATAGAGATTCCACTGTATATGTTTGTGAATTGTATCAATCGCCTACGCCAGCTGGGATGACACACAAATGAGTAATATACATAATACTACCTGTGTTTGCCTACAAGAAATCATATTTATAAACAAACGAATAAACAGTTATGGAGGAGAGTTTCGAGATGTTGCGGGTAAAAGAGGGTATAGATATCCAGGTACGTTCAGGATTACAGTGGAGGGATATACAGGATGTTACGGGGAAGAGATGATGAATTCAGAGAATATAAAGTATCGTACATAATCAGAGAATATAAAGTATCGCACATAATCAGAGAATATAAAGTATCGTACATAATCAGAGGATATAAAGTATCGTACATAATCAGAGGATATAAAGTATCGTATATAATCAGAGGATATAAAGTATCGTATATAATCAGAGGATATAAAGTATCGTACATAATCAGAGGATATAAAGTATCGTACATAATCAGAGGAAATAAAGTATCGTACATAATCAGAGGATATAAAGTATCGTACATAATCAGAGGATATAAAGTATCGTATATAGTCAGATAATACAACGGCAGTATGTTGACGGGGTTTTAAATGGGGGCAATGCATCATGTAGGAGGCGACTAAAGAGATTATGTAGTTGGGGGTTCACTGTGCAATCACATGGGTCAAAATGATAAAAGCTATGCTGACGTCAGATGTGTCCGACGAAAGGCGCAAATATTGCATCAAATCTGTAAACAAGACAACCCATTCCGTTCTCTGGACTACACTCTGCTAACCAGCAGGAACTTGAGAACAACCGCCGAAGAAGAGGATACGGCTAATAAAACAAGTTTGCAACATTCATATGACTATGAAAGTAAGAAGCAATTCATCAATATTCAATGAACAGTGTGATTTACTTCAGATTATGCACGGAAGCCCCAGTGTTCCCAAGGGGCCATAAGACGTGTCCTGAGACAAGACTTATAAGACCTCTGTACAGAATTAATTAGGACTTCATTCGTTACGTTTTTGATTATTGTCGTGATTTTCGTTGGTAACTTTATATGGCGCATGACCGAGAGGTTAGAGCGTTGGTCTCACACCCGAGAAGTCTAGAATTCGATCCCTGTTAAGGACTGGTTTTTTTCTGCCGGGAGGGTATATTAAACTCACCCTGTATATGACTTGGCGACAGCAAGAGCATGCGGCTTTTATCACACAGCTACAAAATCCCTCCCTGCAACTCCTTAAAACGAGAAAACTGCAGTATTTGACATGTTTTTTTAATACTATTTATATGATTGGAATCGCATGCCAAAAATATCCAAAGTCGACCAACAAACTGCAGGAAATTAATGAAAATGTGCCCTCTAGGTCATGTTTACGTTTTCTGTGCATAGGTCTTCTATTGTGGAGACGATCTTGGTACGGCCAAGATTGAGGTATGCTAAAGAAAAGCAAGATTGAGGTATGCTAAAGAAAAGCAAGATTGAGGTATACTAACGGAAAGTTTAGTTATGAACAAGCGCCACGGCACACTGTTTTCCTATAAGTGCTCAGCTGCCTAATAACTGATTGACCATAGGCCGGATGACTAGCTTCGCCTATCGCAACGTTGGCGCCATTCTTCGTTCTTCTTAGCGCATGAGCCCTTTTATTTCCTTGTAGCTACGTGAACCACGGGGATCATTGTTATTTTAACCAGTGTCTGGAGACCAGGGTCTGCTGATCGGCGGGAGAATGATTCATTCAACTTCCGCGACTCCCAGCAATGAGATAACACAATATTTCCATCCCTTCTTATCTTGTCCGATAAGTAGCAACGGATCGTCAAATAAAATATAACAGCGAAACAAAGCAAAATCAGTTTTTTTACGTGATGTGTTTTATTGCTGTAATTTTCGTTGGTCACTATTTACATACCTTGTTCGCCCGCGTTTCGCCTGCCAACGTCGATCAATGAAATGCACGGAAATAATCGAAAAACACGACGTACAAGGGCTGGTTCTTTGTTTTCATTTTGCTGTTAGTTAGTGGTCGGATCACCATCACTGCAAACTGGACAAGTCCATAGTTGCTCCGACCTCTTCCTGAGTGTATCCGCCATTACACTTCTGCTGACAGTACCGGTCCTCCGCTGGTTGACCATAATTTTTCTGCCCCCTTCAAAATGGTCACTTTTAGCACATCTGTCTAAAAAAAATTATTTTATTTACTGTAGGTCTTCTATGGCGATTAGTCGCGACTCAGATCATTCCTGGTTATGTCTTATATGGCGATTAGTCGCGACTCAGATCATTCCTGGTTATGTCTTATATGGCGATTAGTCGCGACTCAGCTCATTCCTGGTTATGTCTTATATGGCGATTAGTCGCGACTCAGATCATTCCTGGTTATGTCTTCTATGGCGATTAGTCGCGACTCAGATCATTCCTGGTTATGTCTTATATGGCGATTAGTCGCGACTCAGCTCATTCCTGGTTATGTCTTATATGGCGATTAGTCGCGACTCAGCTCATTCCTGGTTATGTCTTATATGGCGATTAGTCGCGACTCAGCTCATTCCTGGTTATGTCTTATATGGCGATTAGTCGCGACTCAGCTCATTCCTGGTTATGTCTTATATGGCGATTAGTCGCAACTCAGCTCATTCCTGGTTATGTCTTATATGGCGATTAGTCGCGACTCAGCTCATTCCTGGTTATGTCTTATATGGCGATTAGTCGCGACTCAGCTCATTCCTGGTTATGTCTTATATGGCGATTAGTCGCGACTCAGCTCATTCCTGGTTATGTCTTATATGGCGATTAGTCGCGACTCAGCTCATTCCTGGCTATGTCTTATATGGCGATTAGTCGCGACTCAGCTCATTCCTGGCTATGTCTTATATGGCGATTAGTCGCGACTCAGCTCATTCCTGGTTATGTCTTATATGGCGATTAGTCGCGACTCAGCTCATTCCTGGTTATGTCTTATATGGTGATTAGTCGCGACTCAGATCATTCCTGGTTATGTCTTCTATGGCGATTAGTCGCGACTCAGATCATTCCTGGTTATGTCTTATATGGCGATTAGTCGCGACTCAGCTCATTCCTGGTTATGTCTTATATGGCGATTAGTCGCGACTCAGCTCATTCCTGGTTATGTCTTATATGGCGATTAGTCGCGACTCAGCTCATTCCTGGTTATGTCTTATATGGCGATTAGTCGCGACTCAGCTCATTCCTGGTTATGTCTTATATGGCGATTAGTCGCGAGTCAGCTCATTCCTGGATATGTCTTATATGGCGATTAGTCGCAACTCAGCTCATTCCTGGTTATGTCTTATATGGCGATTAGTCGCGACTCAGCTCATTCCTGGTTATGTCTTATATGGCGATTAGTCGCGACTCAGCTCATTCCTGGTTATGTCTTATATGGCGATTAGTCGCGACTCAGCTCATTCCTGGTTATGTCTTATATGGCGATTAGTCGCGACTCAGCTCATTCCTGGTTATGTCTTATATGGCGATTAGTCGCGACTCAGCTCATTCCTGGTTATGTCTTATATGGCGATTAGTCGCGACTCAGCTCATTCCTGGTTATGTCTTATATGGCGATTAGTCGCGACTCAGCTCATTCCTGGTTATGTCTTATATGGCGATTAGTCGCGACTCAGCTCATTCCTGGTTATGTCTTATATGGCGATTAGTCGCGACTCCGCTCATTCCTGGTTATGTCTTATATGGCGATTAGTCACGACTCAGCTCATTCCTGGTTATGTCTTATATGGCGATTAGTCGCGACTCAGCTCATTCCTGGTTATGTCTTATATGGCGATTAGTCGCGACTCAGCTCATTCCTGGTTATGTCTTATATGGCGATTAGTCGCGACTCAGCTCATTCCTGGTTATGTCTTATATGGCGATTAGTCGCGACTCAGCTCATTCCTGGTTATGTCTTATATGGCGATTAGTCGCGACTCAGCTCATTCCTGGTTATGTCTTATATGGCGATTAGTCGCGACTCCGCTCATTCCTGGTTATGTCTTATATGGCGATTAGTCACGACTCAGCTCATTCCTGGTTATGTCTTATATGGCGATTAGTCGCGACTCAGCTCATTCCTGGTTATGTCTTATATGGCGATTAGTCGCGACTCAGCTCATTCCTGGTTATGTCTTATATGGCGATTAGTCGCGACTCAGCTCATTCCTGGTTATGTCTTATATGGCGATTAGTCGCGACTCAGCTCATTCCTGGTTATGTCTTATATGGTGATTAGTCGCGACTCAGCTCATTCCTGGTTATGTCTTATATGGCGATTAGTCGCGACTCAGCTCATTCCAGGTCTTCCCCATTTTTATCTATGGTTAGTTTATTTACTGAAGAATTTGTCTAATTTGACCGATGCACGCCTCTTTCATGGATTGTTATCTATGTATTGTTCATCTTCGTGCTTCCCTGCGCCTGCTTCGTTATCTGTGACTTCTGAAGAAAGAAGTTCATTTACGGAAGGGATATATGAGAATACCTTTCAGCATTCGCCAAAATGTTATTCAGCTACTTCTGTCTATTTCTTTTTCTTATTTTAAATTTCATTGATCGTGTTTGTTGATTCCTGTACGGCTCGCAATCTCTTGACTAGTTATCTCTACTCCAATCGGAATTGGCAGAATTATGAAATTAACTCCCTTGAAATGTATACGTGAAACTAGATATATTCGCAGCAGTTGCACAGATCTGTATGATAAGGACTAGAAGAGCGGTTGCACAGATCTGTATGATAAGGACTAGAAGAGCGGTTGCACAGATCTGTATGATAAGGACTAGAAGAGCGGTTGCAAAGATCTGTATGATAAGGACTAGAAGAGCGGATAGTTATTTCTAGCTATTATTATTAGTCTCTTTAAATTGTTCAGATATGCATAAATTGCAAGCAATACAGCTCGTGTTTCCTTGTGTAGAATAGGGAATGTTCTCGTCCACTTTTGTTCACACCTAGAAGACTAACACACATCGCGCTGTATACACTACTTTGAGAAAAAGCTAAATTCTCATAGAAACATCAGGGTATAGGTGAAGTATTGTGTCGCTTCCACAAGAGATGTGACGCGCTGCGTATCGGCATGTCATTTACTAGAATTTCGCTATTGCATTGTGGTTTTTCTGATGGGACAACAGTGATGTCGTGAGACCATCAGCGTGCGTTATTTTTTGTTTTGACAGACCAGTGCAAAAGTACAGAAAAGTAGTCCCTTCTCACTGTGTTAATGTGTATATGATAATATTTTTCGCTGATCAACATCAATCATAGGGACGATGTGGTCAGTATCACGACCGCTGCCTTTATTTTCCAAAAGATATGGTATATATTTCCTTTTACTGTGTCAACACAGAAGCCGTTGTTTTTTTTTGGCGAACTTTTTGTGTAAACCGTTAAGAGGGGTTTCCTCCACTTTTACTTATTTTTCTAAATGCAATGCCATGCTCTATATTCTAAAGGAGTAGATGTTACTATATGTAACACTGAAAAACTTCCATATCTATGTGACAAGACGTCACTGCTACCCTATAGTCTCTCGGTTCTGTGTAAGCTGTTTAGCCTCTTCAAGTGTATGTTCAGGTCTTCAATATCATGTATCCATCGTATGTCCAAAATATGTTAGTTTGCAGGGTTTTTAAAAAAAAATAGTTTTGAGGACCCAGTCTTCTTCTATTTTCACATCTTTGTAGACGTATATGTTTGTTAGTCTTTCTATCCATGATTATCTTAAGACATGTCTATAATATTCCCATTTCCAATGCCGATATTTTTTTTAAATTACGGATGTCACTGCCCGCGTCTCATAACCATATGTTGTCACTGGAAAAATATAGCTTCTTAATAGTTGTAACTTTTTTTTTCTGTGTACACCTTGACATAGATGTTTTTATCTGCATTGTTTTTCTAGGGCCATTGCTACTCTCTCTCTCTCTCTCTTTCTCTCTCATCTCTGCTGAACAATCTCCTGTGTTGTAGATGGTTCAACCAAATTTTACAAAGTTGCTGACATTTTATAGTTGTGTCTTGTCAGTGATTATTGTATGTATAAGCTCATTTCTGTTTGATACGTATTCCTTTTTTTGTTATTTGCATTGAAAAGATGTTGTGCCTCGCTATGTTTAACTGACACGTATTCTAAAGTGGGGCTTCTTGATATTATGGTGATTTCATCTGCATACTTAATGTTTGGATATCGCATGTTTTAGATAATAAGAATTTAAAACTATTCATAAAATGGGTATTCTCGCACATTTTGCATGTTCTCTGTGTATATGTTGAACAGGTGTAGTGAGATGATGCACCCCTGTATATTAGTGATCAATATGATATGGGAAGCCTATGATTTTCCCTATGTTCCATAATTTCTGGTGTGTTACATGATCAAATGCCTTTAAGTACTCTATGAAACAGGTGTATAAGCCTGCATTGAAATCTTTGCACTTTATTATATTTATCTATGTCAGTACTGGTTATATGTGACATCAATGAACTCATTTTGAATTCCATACATCAGTACTAGTTCTATGAGACACTGAAAAACTGTCAATCATTGATATACCAGTACAGGGTGTATGTAACACTGACTCATTACTCCTAACATGTTCTATGTAACACTGAAGAACTATCATTATCCTAACATGTTCTATGTAACACTGAAGAACTATCATTATGCTAACATGTTCTATGTAACACTGAAGAACTTTCATTATAGAATATGTTCTATGTAACACTGAAGAACTCTCATTTCTCCATACATCAATACAGGATCAATGTAACATTGTAAAGCTCTGCGCATGCGGTTGCGTCTGTGGGTCTCACCAATGGATCACTAGACAAACCAACCATGCAATAGAAAACCTTAGTAGATGACATGCCTTTATAGTCGTAACCTTCGATAACAGTTACCATGTTGTTCCGGCATGCCGACGTTGTGCTTGGAACTAGTTATAGACAAAGCGTGGGTGGGTGGAATAACAAAGAAACCTGTCGCAAGGGCCAGAGTTGTGCCCTGATGTCGACGTCTGTTTCAGCGGCATTAAACTCGAAACACCATCGAGTCGGATCGCTGTTGGAACAGAGGGCGGAGCACTTATGGGAATGCCCCACGTGCTGTGAGGCCAGTTTCAAATCAAGAATTACGAATCAAGAATTGAAAAACTCTTGACTTCCAAGTATCATTCTTGATATTTATTCTATATCTGTACATGGACAGAGTGACCGTGCGCTCCGGATTTACCGAAATAGTAACGGTTTCGGATTCTTTGCCCCAGTGTTCCCAAAAACTTTATAGAGGTGACACAATAATGGTTTTTACAACCCATATATTTATTTCTCATAAAGAATAAGTTGACTGGTCAAATTGTGCCGAAACTATACAATATAGTTTTTCTATAGCGCATCCTTTTACAATAAATTTCTCTATGTAACAGCACTTTTTTTAAATCCAAATTATACTGTTTGTAGCGAATTTCTATTATTTCATACATAATTCATTGGTTTGCACCATGTCGCTATAATGGAATTTGACTACACGTTAAAATGTATCCAAAGTGAATATGAAAAGTCAACTACTTGAAGGACTCACACGGCGTAAAGGATTGACATAATTGTATTCGCGTAGTTCCACATGTGCTCAGTCTCTTCTCAGTATTGGTTCTACGTAACACCAAAGAATTCTTATTCATCCATATTCAATAATGAGAAGCTTCAAGCAAGAATATCTGGGGCTCTGAAATGATGCACTTTATAAAGAATACTTACAAATGACGGGAATTGAACCACCTTGCTACTCAAGTAAACATGTTTTCCGTACTTGACCAACCACATCCCTAGAAAAAGATGTGATCTCGTCAAGACATTCAACCTGTGTACTCAAGTCACTAAGAAGGGACCAATTTGAGACAAGGACTACTATAACAACAACGGACATCCCATACAAGTATTGAAGTATCCAAAGAACACAAACAATGAAAATCCATATTCGTATCACAAGGACCTAAAGGCATTCAGGTAAACATAAATAACATAGAAACGTAACAATGTTGCTTCAAATAATAGCTTATACAAGTAAATTCATATTATTTGAATGTCTTGACGAGATCACATCTTTTCTGGAGATGTGTTTGGTCAAGTACAGAAAACCTGTTTACTTGTGTTTCAGTGCGATTCGGTGTCGTTAGAATGTACCAGGTTCTTCTTCTTCGTTCATTCTCAAACTCCTGCAGATTTGTAGGATGGAATCTAGAGAACGGAACGAGTTGTGTCATGGTTTACAGCACTGCTGCGATATCTGCGCAATTCGGCCTGACACATCAGACTTTAGCACAGCTTTGGGTCACTGACCCTATATGGAATGGAACAGACAACTACATCCCTTAACCTCCTTAGTCACCTCTTACGACACGCATGGAATGTAAACAGTGTTGGTATTCTTTGCTCCCCTCTCGGGCTCGGCAACACGCTGACGAGACCGGATTCAATTCCCGTTATAATTATTTGGCTACAAATGATTGTTATCCTCATGCTTCCTACTTGAATTTACATTTATAAACAATACGTCGCGATGGATTTGAACCCGAGACCTATCGAATGCAAAGCAAACGACCTATATATTATATAGGGTCTACATTACTTTTTTTTAATTTTCAGTATTAGTTTACTTTTCAGTTTTTATTTCCAAATCTGGTAAGCCTGTACACGGACACATTTTAATTCATCGATGGCAAAGAATACCTACCTGCCCATCTAAAGAAACACCGTAAGAAATCAGCATTAAAGTAATACACAAAATGAATCAAGCAGCGGTGTATTCAATTCAACGTTCCCGCCACGTTACAAACATCCTGGCTCAGTGACGACGACACGGGAACTGACTACAGAATCACAGCTACAAGAAGGGTGTGCGTGTTTGTTTGAAAATATGTCGCCCCTTTACCACAAAAAAAAAAAAAAATTATAAAAATGCAGCTACAGGACTGCCAAATCCATTACATACACAACTTCGTAAATGGAGAAGCGTCAGGGCCAGGGTAGTGTGATTTGACACGGGCGTGGATATGGGTTGAGGTGGAAGACACGGGAAGTGGTGGGTTCGTGTTCCACAGAGGGTGATGAAATCCAGAGGCCAATGGGGATACATAGTGTAGTGAATAAAATTGAACAGGAAGTGTTGCATTTAGTAAGTCTGGAAATATTTCTATACACAGATAAATGGAAGTGATAGTCTGGTTGTCTATATACAAGAATCGCCTGTGTGTTGCCGTGGCCCGAAGTGGAGCAAAGAATAGAAACACTGTTTACCTTCCACGCATGTCGTAAAAGGCGACTAAGGAGGTTATGTGATGGATTGTCCCATCCCATATAGGATCAGTGACCCAAAGTCATGCTGAAGTCGGATGTGTCAGGCCGAAAGGCGCAGATATCGCAGCAATGCTGTAAACCAAGACACAACGTATTCCGTTCTCCGGACTACATCCTGCTAATCCGCAGGAGTTTTTGAGGACGAACGCAGAAGAAGAAGATATACAAGAATAGTAGAATTTTCCCTTTGGGAAGAACGACTACCACAAAACTCACAGTTTACCCAGCAGCAGTAACGGTCGCATAATTGGGGGAGGGGGTTTAAACCTCCCACCAAATATGTGCACGTATCCCAAATGTAGACAAAGGATGGGGGAGGCTTTAATCCGTAAAGATGTTTTCGTAAAACGGTCACCAAATGTATCATCCAAAATCTGATTCAGCGACACAGAAGAGTGAAAGACATTTCTGTTGGTAAAAAAAAACTCCTTACTGAAAACGTATCTACGGCCCTGAGCAGTAATATCATCACGTCTTAATCACTGTGTAACAGGGACAATGCACGCCAGACACGCTAGGAGACAACCAATGCCACCTAAGCTCCCTTGTAAAATACACAACATCCATTGGTAGGATAAAATACCAGACTGTGGTAATGATGAAATATAAATCTGTAAGCATACATATAATGTTGATGAAGGCACAGACACGCTGGGCAGGTCACCTGATCCTTATGAAAAATGATGGTCTGCCAAAAAATTCTGATATATGCAGAACTCTAGACTGGCTCCCGAATGGCCGGAGGACATAAGAAACGTTTTAAAGACACTTTCACGACACCACTCTCAATTCAACATAGACAGAAATGCATGGGAGAGACTTACACCAGACATATTCGACAGGTGTAACAGAAGTATCAAGAGTGGCGCTGCAACTGCAGAGCTTAACCACGCACGACACAAACGTGCTAGAAGAAAGGCAAGAGCGCAAGTCGAATCCTCAACCTCCTGCACAGAAAAACACAAAGTCGGGGAGATTCGTAATGTCACAGACACAAAGTCGGGGAGATTCGTAATGTCACAGACACAAAGTCGGGGAGATTCGTAATGTCACACACACAAAGTCGGGGAAATTCGTAATGTCACAGAACTCACGTAAACTTGTTACTTTAGTTATCTCTTACACAAAAACGTTTTACTTTAGTCATGACCGTCTGTAATAGGTCTTTGCACATAGTTAATTAAGCCTTCATTCGTTATTGCTTGTTATTGTTATCATGTTTCCGTTGGCCACTATTCATATGCAACAATTATACGCCTGTATAAACGAAAAGGGAATCGTCAATCCTGCAATTATTCTCGAGGCATTTCCTTACTGTCCATCGTTGGGAAGATATTTGCTAGAATCCTTTTAAACTGTCTTACATATCTTCTAAATGAAGGATTATTACTCGAAAGCCAATGTGGTTTCAGAAAAGTACGTGGAACAACTGATACAATCTTTGCTGAAAGATAACTTAAAGAAAAATGTTAAGAACAGCACTGATCTGCCTGTACCCAGCGATCATATACATAACACAGGCATTTGACACAGTAAGCAGGGAGTGTATATGAATTATTATGCAAAATATGGTTGCCCACGGATATTTATCACAATGGTGCAGCAACTGCATGATGGATTGCAAGCTAGAGTAAAGGATGATGGAGAGTTATCTGAAGTCTTTCCTGTATCAAATGGAGTTAATGGGGTTACCTACCCTGTTTAGCATCATGTTCTCTGCTATCTTGGATGAGGCTTTCAGAAATCTGAATTTGGGAGTAGGCATCATGTATCGCATTGATGGAAATCTGTTCAACCTTCTAGCAACAGCAGAGAGTTGCTAGAAAGTCACGGATAGACCAAATAATGTCTACAGTGGCCATTCCGTTCCCGAACTGTCCAAGGACATTTACAACTAGAATATGGCTCATTAGCCATTAACGAGCTTATAATCAAGGATATGATGCTACCTGAATTTTCAAAAGTGAATGTAACAAATGTTCATTATCACTTGTAAAAAAACGTATAAAATAAAGGCTTAATTAATTCTATGTGCAGGTCTCCTATACTGTCATAGGTCACGCTTCAGTCGTCTTGTAATCAAGCTCGTTACGTTAGTTTATATGAACATAAACTTGTTACTTTAGCTGTTTAGCTATATCTAATAAAATAATAAGCATTACTTTAGTTGATATGTATACATAAATTAAAAATTATGAGGAACTTAATAATGAAATCAACAAACTATTATTTGCCGACGATCAAAGTCTAATAAACAAAGATGAAGAAAATTTGCAAAACCACATCAATGTATTGCTATTGAAAAAAAACTAGAAGCCTAAAATAACATAAGTTATGAAAATTAGCAAGTCTGCAACACAAATGGATATAACAATAAATAACACGAAAGTGAAACAAGCAAAGGAATTTAAATATCAGGGCAGAATTTTTTCCGGAAATGGAAGACTAGACAGAGAAATAGAAACAAGGTGCCAGAAAGCAAACACAGTGAATGTACCAACCTTCACCATTACTTCTACACCCAAAGATCAAGATGGAAATCAAAAGACAGATAATATCTATAATTTTTATATCAACAATCTGCTACCAATGTCAAACATGCAATCTTTCAACCTCGTAGCAGAGGAAAATCGTTACATGTTTGTTTGTTTGTTTTTCGTTCGCTCCATTGTAACCATCACGGATATCCGTGCGATTTCCGCCGGGAGCGTGATTATGTTGTGCCACCGTTATGCGCCTTGTAGGCCTAGTACATCCGATTTCGGCATGCCTTGACAATTCGGGTGGGCTACCCTTAGCCTGTGACAGCCTCTATATCTGTCTCCAGGCACGCGTAGTGGAGACTCTTCGCCAAGACGATTTTTTGCTCTCGTCTGACTCGAACGAGGTGTTCCACTGACTATGAACTTGCCTCGTGTAATTGGACGTGCTGTGCCTGTGCCCATTGGGTACTGAACCGTTTCTCATCTGTGAGCCTGGTTACTTAAGGGGAAGAACTCAACAGAGGAGTTGGACCCTGGCTCTTTCGCCCTCTTAGCCGAGGTGTCATTCACCGACATCGTGTACCCCATGTCCAAGTTCGAGTCTCACACCACGCGTGTGAGAGCAAGGCGTTCTCGAGCTGAGCGTCCTTGTCCCAATAGCGCCTGAGCCCATCAGGTACTGAACCCTTTCTCTCTTCAAGTGTATTTCCGGTGTAGGAATACCTGACAGTAGAGTTGGGCCAGGGCTAAATCGTTGTCCCTTTTGTGCCTGAGCGCATCGGGTACGGAACCCTCTCTCTCTGCAAGTGTACTTCCGGTATAGGAAACCTTGGCAGTAGAGTTGGGCCAGGACTACCATCGTTGTCCCTTTCTTGCCTAAGTCTATCGGGCACAGAACCCTTTCTCTTCGCGAGCATATTTCCGGTTTAGGCAGACTCGACATTAGAGTTGGATTAAGTCTTCTTGCTTTACCAAACGCCAATGAATGGGTCTGGGTCTCTGCCTGTAAGGAACACAGATAACTAGAAGCTCGCCTCGAGCTGACGGAGCTTGTAGTTCCCCTTTCCTATGGAATTTTCTATTTGCAGTTCGCGCTGCCCTCTAGCGCTGTTCTGCCCTTTCATTGTTTCATATGAAATAAACTGAACTCGGTATGAAATCTATTTGTCTCTCGCCATGCATCTATCTTTACGTGCATTTTACATTGGCCGCCCCTCCAATGTTCGGACTGGACTGACTTGCTTCACTGTATGTCGACAGTGTCGCTATATGTGGTGATGCTGGTGGTGTCGGAGATATTGTCTGTCTCTTGTGCAGTCAAATCTCTTTCCATCTGCTACCTCCACATTCTCGGACACGATCCCCAAAATGATTTGGCCAGAATCAGCTCGAGCTGCTGTATTTCTGTTTCCAGGGTGCACCGCGTGGAGGTACATTTAGGATCTTGGTTATCTGCTAACCCTGGGTCCGCCTAGAGCAATGCATTCCCTTTGCACCCCATCGTTATATGTGAAATGAAGTATCTGAGAAACGTTGCAATGGTTACTAAACTAGATAAAATAAGAAATTAGGAAAAGAGCTGGTATACTATCATGTATTGAGCATTACGAAAGACAGCAAGTAAAATGGTTCGGTCACCTTATGAGAATGTACCAAAACCAAATACCGATAATAGCATATAACAAAAAAATATCCGGACATACTTGAGCTACATGCCACAGACCTCTCTTTCTGTCTCAATGTTGGTTATCATCTCTATAAACTGATTCATGTAATCTTAGAGGGTAGTATTGTTCGTGCACCCATAGAACTCTCTTTCTCTCTCAATGTTGGTTATCATCTCTATAAACTGATTCATGTAACTACCCTGATTCTATAAAAAAAGAGGGTAGTATTGTTCGTGCACACTCAGTATTACATGTGGGCGGGCGGTCGCAGACCCAATACTGCATGTGAGCCGTACTCGCCACACAATATTACAAGTGATCGGTGCTCGCACACTAAATATTACATGTGGACGATGCTCGCAAATTCAATATTATATGTGGGCGGTGCTCGCACACGCAATATTTCATGTGAGCGGTACTCGCACACTCAATACTACACGTGAGCGGTGCTCGCACTAAATATTACATGTGAGCGGTACTCGCCGTCTGAAAATGTTGAAAACCCTTCATGTAGACACATAATTCACTCCACGCCCCATTTTTCAGCTATGTCGCCGCCCATGAGAATCAGAACTCTGTGTGCGAAGAGTGAGAAAATAGCTGCTGATATTGTTAGTTGCCATGCACGTGGGTTTTGTCTCTCTTTTTGCTTGCTTAATAGGCACAACGAAACAAACAACCGATAGATGTAAACAGAGTAAAGAGTAAACTTAACAGATAATGTTGAGAGACAAAGAATATCCTGACTTGTGATAAGAATATCAAAGGGATATTTTCACATGTGGTTACATAATCAATCCGAGTGTGAGGACAGTGAGATATGAATGTGTGTGTGCGTGTCCGTTTGAAGGGGTCGGGGGGTGGCGGTGCTAGAATGCAGTTAGAAAACGCGAGTACTTTCCTGTGGCGGTGTGTTCTAACCCAAGTGTTCTTAGATTTATTTGTGTGATGGACTAGTTTGGGTCTGACAATCTGTGTGAACTCCTTAGGGGAAATTTCATATGTGTGTGTGTTTCCATCTCCAGGAATTTGACATTGTTTACATCTCCAGGAATTGGATGTTTGTTTACATCTGCAGGAATTGGATGTTTGTTTACATCTCCAGGAATTGGATGTTTGTTTACATCTCCAGGAATTGGATGTTTGCTTACATCTCCGGGAATTGGGATGTCTCAGTAGATATTTTCTCCCTTTCTTCTCGGTAGCTTTGACATGCATGAAGGATATGTGCTGCATTATCTGGGCTCAGTCGACACTGTTGACTGTATCGACCTTCCAACATAATTAATTAGGACCCCATTCGTTACGTTGTTTACTTATTGTTGGGCTTTCGATCGGTCACTATTTATATATATGGAATCGCCGTAGCTATTGCATGAATGCAATTCCAAGTACATAAATAGTGACCAACCGAAATCTCAGCAATAATTAAACGGCGTAACGAATGGGGTCTTAATTAATTATGCTGGAATGTCTTTATTGGAGACAGTCTTGCCTCAGTCCACGGTTGACCAATTTATTGGAGAGTCTTGCCTCAGTCCACGGTTGACCAATTTATTGGAGACAGTCTTGCCTCAGTCCACGGTTGACCAATGTATTGGAGACAGTCTTGCCTCAGTCCACGGTTGACCAATTTATTGGAGACAGTCTTGCCTCAGTCCACGGTTGACCAATTTATTGGAGACAGTCTTGCCTCAGTCCACGGTTGACCAATTTATTGGAGACAGTCTTGCCTCAGTCCACGGTTGACCAATTTATTGGAGACAGTCTTGCCTCAGTCCACGGTTGACCAATTTCATCTCAACAATCTCGTACATTTATGTGTGTGTATACATCCAGTCGTATTACGTGATACCATGGTTGAGTGTGCGCCTCTAGGCCTGGTATCTCCAACTTCAGAACATGTGCTAACTTGGCTAGGACTATGGTCCCGTCCGAAAGTAGAAGGGTAAAAAATTCTTGTTTTACGACCTCTGCTGGCTGGATCCTCGATTGTGGTGGGGGGGGGGGGGGGGGGGGGGTGGAGAGAATCACTTTAAAACCATTTACACATCAATCTGGGACAGGAACTTATGTCCGAAAATTATGGACATAATTAGTCCTTCAATTTGACAGACATCTCATCCGTATGTTGTTGCTACATATAGAATAACGACACTGTTACCTGTCATGCATGTCGCAGAAAGCGACTAGGCTGGAGTTGGACGATTTTTCCATCAATTGTCACAACTCTTAGATCACCAAAAGTAACCCAGAAGCCTTGCTAAAGTTGGATGTATCATGCCTAAAGGTTCATATATTGCAGCCAAACTAAACAATGACAGCACAACGTTGATCGAACTACACCCTGCTAATTTGCATCATTTTATGGACTAACGCAACAGAAGAGGGCATACTTCTGAATCTTACTAAATATGATAATAGGCACCAGTTTAAGAACCCCTTGTTCCCGCTGAATGTGCGCGAGGACAAGAATTTACGACCTTCCGAATTTGCAGTAGTTTTACTCGCTCTTTTCCCACAGACCTGTTACTCTGGATAGGTTTTCAATCTCAAACAGACGGTCCTTGAGCGGGAAAGATAAACCACACTATAGTAAGAGCGCAGACGGTAAGTGTTCACCAGGCACACAAACATAAATTTATGGAGGTAAAATGTGAGGAAGAGGGTATTGTTGCGGGATTTATAAGGTGGGGAAAAAATACTGCATACATTAATAGAAATTGCCAGTCAATAGATATTAGGTTTACTCGAGCGTTGCCGAGGGTGGGTACATGTCTACTATCACTCAATGCGGAGGGGGACAGGAAACTGGCGGTAAATATGAGAACGGTAATCTTGGAATTGACAAATTCTGAAATGGTGTCAGCGACGCTTGATGGTAGGTAGTATGCTTACAATTCAATCAATCAAGTGCAATGCCGAATGGCGTGGGCGATTATGTTTCTCCACGACTCTGTCTTTTGTGGTTGGTGACCTTGTCAGATGCCATAATACTGGCACGTCCAGCAACTTCTCTCTTTGTCGTCGTCTCTTCTCCCCTTGATACTCCCAGCGGTTATTATTAAGTGTTCAAGCCGTGTTCTTCGCAGCATACAGTTTACACTTGGTAACACTTTAAAATAAAAAATAATATTAGTGGTAGTCTTCTTCTTCAGCATTCATTCTCAAACTTCCGCTGGATAATTTGTAGTAGGACAACGTTCCTAGTAGATTTCCAGCAGGATGTAGTCCAGAGAATGGAAATGCGTTGTGTCGCCGGTTTTTTCCCCCACCATTGACCCGACTCATCCGTCTTCGGTAGGATTAGTGGTAGTGATCGGGATTTACAAAACCAGCAAACATTATTAATTTTTTTAGTACAATCCATTCCACAAGCTGGGACATCGTAGTGCAGTAGTTAGCCCTCTGTCTTCGCACATAAGTGGTCCTGGGTTTATTACCTAGTTGAGGTGGAAATGGCTTTCAGATCGCAAAGGCTGCCAGGTCGACCCAACCTTAATTGAGTACCGGATTAATCTGGGATGTAAAGACTGCAAGGGAGATTAAATAGCTACCGCCCTCATATAGCAGAGCCACTGAAATGTGAGACTGCTAACATCTCACGCCTCTACGGCGTTAATGAATGAAACGGGTTAACTGTACTGTATTCCCCAAGCAACCCTGATGAACATTTTTACCCGATGTTTGTGAAAGGTTTTGACTGCGCTGCACTCATATTATCCCCTATTCTGTCCCTTTGAACAAACTAATACAGGCGTATGCGGTTGTGTCTGTGGGTCTCACCAACGGCTCTCTAGACAAACCAACCATGCAACAGAAAACCTTAGTAGATGACATGCCTTTCTTTATATTGAGGTTATCTTCTTATAGAAGCTTCATGGCACGTCATCTATACAATCCCGTAGTCGTAACCTTCGATAACAGTTGCCATGTTGTTCCGACAGGCCGACGTTGTGCTTGAACTAGTTACGGGCACGGCATGTGTGAGTGGAACAACAAAGAAACTTGTCGCAAGGGCCAGAGTTGTGCCCTGATGATGTCTGTTTCGGCGGCATTGGACTCGAAATAATGCCATCGAGTTGAATGGCTGCTGGAACAGAGGGCGGAGCACTAATGGGAATGCCCCACGTGCTGTGAGGCCAGTTTGAGTTTCAGATGAGATGACAGAGGTATCTATTTATGCTGTCCATTCATGGTGTAGCCAGTCACTGTGGACTTTTCAAAGCATCAACTGAGAGTCTGACACAACAGCCCTGTTCAGCATAGTTTCCTTATATGTACAGCTGCTGTAACTGATACAACAGCACTGTTCAGCATAGTTTCCTCATATGTACAGCTGCTGTAACTGATACAACAGCCCTGTTCAGCATAGTTTCCTTATATGTACGGCTGCTGTAACTGATACAACAGCCCTGTTCAGCATAGTTTCCTCATATGTACAGCTGCTGTAACTGATACAACAGCCCTGTTCAGCATAGTTTCCTCATATGTACAGCTGCTGTAACTGATACAACAGCCCTGTTCAGCAGTTTCCTCATATGTACAGCTGCTGTAACTGATACAACAGCCCTGTTCAGCATAGTTTCCTTATATGTACGGCTGCTGTAACTGATACAACAGCCCTGTTCAGCATAGTTTCCTTATATGTACAGCTGCTGTAACTGATACAACAGCACTGTTCAGCATAGTTTCCTTATATGTACGGCTGCTGTAACTGATACAACAGCACTGTTCAGCATAGTTTCCTCATATGTACGGCTGCTGTAACTGATACAACAGCCCTGTTCAGCATAGTTTCCTTATATGTACGGCTGCTGTAACTGATACAACAGCACTGTTCAGCATAGTTTCCTTATATGTACAGCTGCTGTAACTGATACAACAGCCCTGTTCAGCATAGTTTCCTCATATGTACAGCTGCTGTAACTGATACAACAGCACTGTTCAGCATAGTTTCCTTATATGTACAGCTGCTGTAACTGATACAACAGCACTGTTCAGCATAGTTTCCTTATATGTACGGCTGCTGTAACTGATACAACAGCCCTGTTCAGCATAGTTTCCTTATATGTACGGCTGCTGTAACTGATACAACAGCCCTGTTCAGCATAGTTTCCTTATATGTACGGCTGCTGTAACTGATACAACAGCACTGTTCAGCATAGTTTCCTCATATGTACAGCTGCTGTAACTGATACAACAGCACTGTTCAGCATAGTTTCCTTATATGTACGGCTGCTGTAACTGATACAACAGCCCTGTTCAGCATAGTTTCCTTATATGTACGGCTGCTGTAACTGATACAACAGCCCTGTTCAGCATAGTTTCCTTATATGTACGGCTGCTGTAACTGATACAACAGCCCTGTTCAGCATAGTTTCCTTATATGTACGGCTGCTGTAACTGATACAACAGCCCTGTTCAGCATAGTTTCCTTATATGTACGGCTGCTGTAACTGATACAACAGCCCTGTTCAGCATAGTTTCCTCATATGTAAGGCTGCTGTAACTGATACAACAGCACTGTTCAGCATAGTTTCCTTATATGTACGGCTGCTGTAACTGATACAACAGCCCTGTTCAGCATAGTTTCCTTATATGTACAGCTGCTGTAACTGATACAACAGCCCTGTTCAGCATAGTTTCCTCATATGTACAGCTGCTGTAACTGATACAACAGCCCTGTTCAGCATAGTTTCCTTATATGTACGGCTGCTGTAACTGATACAACAGCACTGTTCAGCATAATTTCCTTATATGTACAGCTGCTGTAACTGATACAACAGCCCTGTTCAGCATAGTTTCCTCATATGTACAGCTGCTGTAACTGATACAACAGCCCTGTTCAGCATAGTTTCCTTATATGTACGGCTGCTGTAACTGATACAACAGCACTGTTCAGCATAGTTTCCTCATATGTACAGCTGCTGTAACTGATACAACAGCCCTGTTCAGCATAGTTTCCTCATATGTACAGCTGCTGTAACTGATACAACAGCCCTGTTCAGCATAGTTTCCTCATATGTACAGCTGCTGTAACTGATACAACAGCCCTGTTCAGCATAGTTTCCTCATATGTACAGCTGCTGTAACTGATACAACAGCACTGTTCAGCATAGTTTCCTTATATGTACGGCTGCTGTAACTGATACAACAGCCCTGTTCAGCATAGTTTCCTTATATGTACGGCTGCTGTAACTGATACAACAGCCCTGTTCAGCATAGTTTCCTTATATGTACGGCTGCTGTAACTGATACAACAGCACTGTTCAGCATAGTTTACTTATATGTACGGCTGCTGTAACTGATACAACAGCCCTGTTCAGCATAGTTTCCTTATATGTACGGCTGCTGTAACTGATACAACAGCCCTGTTCAGCATAGTTTCCTTATATGTACAGCTGCTGTAACTGATACAACAGCACTGTTCAGCATAGTTTCCTTATATGTACGGCTGCTGTAACTGATACAACAGCACTGTTCAGCATAGTTTCCTTATATGTACGGCTGCTGTAACTGATACAACAGCACTGTTCAGCATAGTTTCCTCATATGTACAGCTGCTGTAACTGATACAACAGCACTGTTCAGCATAGTTTCCTTATATGTACGGCTGCTGTAACTGATACAACAGCACTGTTCAGCATAGTTTCCTTATATGTACGGCTGCTGTAACTGATACAACAGCACTGTTCAGCATAGTTTCCTCATATGTACAGCTGCTGTAACTGATACAACAGCACTGTTCAGCATAGTTTCCTTATATGTACGGCTGCTGTAACTGATACAACAGCCCTGTTCAGCATAGTTTCCTCATATGTAAGGCTGCTGTAACTGATACAACAGCACTGTTCAGCATAGTTTCCTTATATGTACGGCTGCTGTAACTGATACAACAGCCCTGTTCAGCATAGTTTCCTTATATGTACAGCTGCTGTAACTGATACAACAGCCCTGTTCAGCATAGTTTCCTCATATGTACAGCTGCTGTAACTGATACAACAGCCCTGTTCAGCATAGTTTCCTTATATGTACGGCTGCTGTAACTGATACAACAGCACTGTTCAGCATAGTTTCCTTATATGTACAGCTGCTGTAACTGATACAACAGCCCTGTTCAGCATAGTTTCCTCATATGTACAGCTGCTGTAACTGATACAACAGCCCTGTTCAGCATAGTTTCCTTATATGTACGGCTGCTGTAACTGATACAACAGCACTGTTCAGCATAGTTTCCTTATATGTACGGCTGCTGTAACTGCCTCCACCTCCATTCTCATACTGGAGGTTGTTAACAAAAGTTCCACTCCGACTACAATCTTTCCTCTTATAACAAAGAAGCCATATCTGGACTTTTCTCCACATAGGACACACCTGTCAGAATGTATCTTCACCCTCTCTGCCCACATTATCCGCAACTTGATCTCCATTTACCCCCACTCTCTCCATACCTTACCAAGCGTGATAATGATCTTCAAACAGGCTTCCATGCTCTTATTTACCAGCATCCACCGATTCTTCTACTCAGAGAATCTCACAAATTGCAGTAATATCATACTAGAAGTTTTAGTGTAGCCCTTTTGAAGAGGAGCTGACTAATGATTTAGTCATTACATTTTGCTGATAGGCGAGTCTTCTTCTTCTTCTGCGTTCGTTCTCAAGCTCCTGCAGATTAGCAGGATGTAGTCCGGAGAACAGAATGCGTTGTGTCATGGTTTACAGCATTGCTGCGCCTTTTGGTCTGACACATCCGACTTCAGTATGGCTTTGGGTCACTGATCCTATATGGGATGGGACAGCCAACTCCATCCCATATCCTCCATAGTCGCCTTTTACGACATGCGTGGAAGGTAAACAGTGTTGCTATTCTTTGCTCCCCTTTCGGGCCCTGGCGACACACGGGTGTATGTGAGTCTAATGGCAGCTCAGAAGTTGGGAGGAGTGTCTGTTATTTAGTGCAATAAAATCATCATAAAGTTGTGGCAATATAACTGAGAATGGTTCTACTTGGAAATTTGTTTGATATTGAGAATTCAATTATTATTATGATTATTACATTGAAAGCTGGAGAATCTTGGAATTGGAACAGATAATGCAAATGTTAAGATTGGAAAATAGAGACACAAGATAACTACCATTACTCATTTAACTAAAATACACTACTTCATATAAATAGCCATGCTGAAGTCAGATGTGTCAGGCCGAAAGGTGCAGATATCACAGTAAAACTGTAAACCACGACACAACACTTTGCTTTCACCAGACTACATCCTGCTAATTTGAAGAAGTGTGAGAATTAAAAAAAGAAGCAGAAGATATAATCAGCAGTTTCTCACGCAGCTCTTGAATATCTATCTAAACATTTGAAGTTGTAAGTTAGGAGTGCAGGTTATCATCAGGACTCACCGGACAAGTTATGTTCGAAAGTTGTGGCTTTCAATGTGCCAGACATCTCACCCGTGTGTTGCTGCTATATATATATAGAATAGCTACAACTCTCTCTCAATGTTGGTATTATTTCTACAAGCTGAAGCTTCTTACAGCAGAATTTAGCTTCATTGTGATTAAATTTGTGTTATTATTAATATTTCATACAATGTATTGAGGACTAGTCATTTGTAATATAAATAAGATTTTTTTTTCACTCTCCAATTTTCATTATCCAAGCTTCTATGTATTAGATCAAAGTTTTAGCACATCAGAAATTGATATTGGACTGGCCATGCTAAACTTATTAGATGGAACTAAAAGTTAAAC
Organism: Meghimatium bilineatum; assembly: GCA_034231615.1. Classification (NCBI taxonomy): domain Eukaryota; kingdom Metazoa; phylum Mollusca; class Gastropoda; order Stylommatophora; family Philomycidae; genus Meghimatium; species Meghimatium bilineatum. The sequence continues at coordinate 19,701,233 of CM067322.1, forward strand.
ATGTTGAAAAGTACTATCCTACACCGGATTTCACTTACTATTTTTATTACATAGCCTCAGTAGTGCTGCTGTTTGTATCAAAGTTTAAAAAAACCAGAAATAAATGTTGAATTAAAATTGTGTTTCCTCTTACAAGACCGCAACAAGCATGATATTTGTTGAGATCTTTCAATGTTATGGTCATGTTGTTGCCACAGAAGACATCACCAGACATGATGACCATTGATTGTTTCAATAATCTCTGTTCAAGAACAAAAGAAAAAGATCTGAGATATATCTCTACAAGGAATCAAACCCTATATGATGGTGACTGAATCTAACACACTATCATTGTGTCATGACAAGTCCCTTTGCTATTTTATTTTTCCAGTCCTACTGTAGAAGAATCAATCACACACACTGACCAAGTGAAAGTTCTTACCTTGAGTTCCCACAAGAATTAGAGGAATCTCCTTGGTGTCTCTGTATTGCCGTATCTTGGCATAATGACTGTGGACAGCCTGGAAAGACATCTCATTCTCCAAGCTAAACACCAAAATGACTGCATCCACCCAATGTGTGAACTGTAAACAAGATCAAACAATCAAGTGGTAAGTGAAAATAAAAATGTATTTCCTGTGGGAACAAATGATTCTTCCAACCACAAATGTTATTCCATTTGGTCATTCACAGATGAGATATGTTAATGAAGTTGGATGTGCTGGACCATTGGCGAAATGAAACGGCAATGCACCGTTTTTCTGTTCTATAGACTACATACTGATGGAAATGTAGTAGGACCATTGTCTTGCTGTAAGAGAAATCCAATGGGAGTTTGACAACAAATCCAAAATAAAGATTTCAGCTGTGACCATAAAAAATCAACTGTTGTATAAGTACATCTCCTTTTGTGTTTTGTTCTCAAATTCCTACAGATTCACTTGATATAGTTCCGAGAACATATTGTGTTTTGTCATGATTTACAGCCGTGCTAGGATATCTGACCTTTCTGCCAGACACATTTGACCTCAGCACGACTGTGTCAAAATTGTATTACAAACTTGGTTTCTGGCTATGAACTAACATTGATGCACTCAAGACAGATGTTGCTCATGGTTGCTCAATCTACTCTAGCAGATGTTCACTCCAGGCAGATCCATGGTTGCTCAGTCTACTCTAGCAGATGTTCACTCCAGGCAGATCGATGGTTGCTCAGTCTACTCTAGCAGATGTTCACTCCAGACAGATCCATGGTTGCTCAGTCTACTTTAGCAGATGTTCACTCCAGGCAGATCCATGGTTGCTCAGTCTACCTTAGCCAGAAAACTTAAATACATACAATACCTGACATAGACATAAACACACACATATATTTAACAACATAATCAATTTATCTGGAGTCTTTGAGCTGACTTTCTACGGGATGAGAGAGTAAACCCCAAGCACAATACTTCTTACAACATGCAAGGTATTGTTACTATTCTCCTTATGGAAATTTTAAAGGTAGATTATTTTTACATGTATGTAATGTTCTAAGTAAACTTCAATCAGTTTTAACATATTTTGCCATCACAATGTTAAAAAATTATCATACCTGCATTTCTGGAATGCCACCTTCATCCCTAATCAAGAGCAGATAACTCTGACCATCGATTATCACTTCCTTTTTAAACCTGCCACCTGTGAAGATATTATACATAGAAAATGTAAAACGGTATTCAATATGTTACCAATTTGGGAACACATGATATATCTGGTATGTGTACATAATGTAAAATCAGTTCTTGTGAATGGTGGTTATTATACCTGAGCATACACAAGTTTCAATGTTGCAAGCTTATCATCAAGAAAATACAAGACAAACAATTAACAAACAGTAAAAACAATACAAATAATGGCACTATCACAAAAGCATTAGACGGCAGACGTTTAACAGCAAAGACATCCAAGGTGACCAATGACGTATATGTCTGTGATCACATTCTTAGAAAACTTCTTATTACCCTTTGTTTCTTATATTCTACTGTCGGATTCAGCTTTGCTGAAGTTGTTCAGTTATTATTAAATTTCTTAAAGAAATCTCTCAGACATTTCTAAATGACAACTTTGCAAATGAGGAACTAATGACAAAAAACATCAAAAATTACACCAGTGGGAAAAAAGATTTGCTGATGGATAGAATATATAAGACAGCTAATAGTATTGCGAGAAGGGCCTTGTCCTGGAATCAGTAAAGATAGATTGTTTCTTCTTCCCAAGAAATTATGCACAACTTGGATCATGCATCCTTTTGTGTAATTTGGAAGAGTTCTATAGCACCTTATTTCATATCAGAAGACTCCCAAATCTCAGTGTTGTGCAATGTTTTAATAAGAAGTCACCTACTCAGGAGGGTAAAACATAATAGCAGCAATGAAGTTCTGTGGGGCTTCTGTGACAGCAAGTCAATAAGTATGACAAAGTTCTGTGTAATGGCAGGAAAATTTAGTAGGTGGTTCCAAAGGTTACATTAGGTGACAGCAACAACAAAATTTATGTTCCCATTCATTAGGAAGAGGCGCCAAGTGTCACATGTGCAGCGCATAAACAAAATGGCAACTGTACTTACGGATTGTATAATCTAAGAAAATTGCACTGTTGTGTGCTTTTTGGGGGCAAAAGGACTGCTTGTAAAGGACATACATAAAGAATTGCATCCTGTTTATGCTGACAAAAGTTTGTCCCGTAAAGCGGTGCATAACTGGGTAGAAAAATTTTCTCAATGTCTCTCTAAAATTGTTGATGAAGTCCAATCTGGCCGTCCTGTTCAGATTGCAACAGACGCCGCCATAAAGCGGGTGGAGGAGATGATTAGAGGTGGCAAGCGAGTAATTATAGACTGTTGCAGCTGTAATAGGGTGCTCACATGGTCCAGCATACAGCATAATAAATGATCAATTGAAATTTAAGAAAGTGTGCTTAATGTGGGTACTGAGACAACAGACAGACGAACACAAAATGAACCAATTAAGCCTGTCCTTGCAGTATGTTTGTCACTACGTAGATGAAGGAGAAGACATGCTAAATAGGATTATTACTGGGGACGAATCATGGGTGCATCACTACCAACCTTAAAGCATGCTTCAATGAGATGAAAACATCCTACTTCACCTTGTGTCCAAAAAATTCAAGGTTACTCCATCTGCAGGGAAGGTTATACTGACAGTGTTCTGGGATTGTGAAAGAGTGCTTCTTTCTAACAAATTTCAAGAAGAAAGGTGACAGTGTGAATTCTGAATCGTAATGTGAAGTTCTGTCAATGCTTCGGGATGCAATTCTAAGAAAACATCCAGGCATGCTAGCTAGAGTATTACTCCTTCATGACAATGTCAGACCACATAAAGTTCATTTAACTCAGGATAGAATTGACCATCTAGGGCAGGAACATCTGGAACATTCACCTTACAGCCCTGACTTAGCCTATAGCGATTTCCATCTTTTTTGTTCCGCTGAATAACCACTTTGGCAGGAGACACATTTTGCAAATGACACAGAAGTTGAATGTGAAGTGAAAATATGGATTAGAAAACAGAGCACACAGTTTGATGCAGCAGGTTTGGAAGGACTGATAAATGATGGGATAAGTGCATTAATGTTGGTGGAAATTATGCTGAAAAATAAGAGGGACAATGTAGGTTTAAGAAAAAAACGGTCTCCAAGTTGTTATCTTTATTTTTTTAAAGTCATTTGTGACTTATTTATTCACTTGCCCTCACATAGGAGGAAAGCCTCTCTACACAGGCATCACTTCTTCTTCTTCTGCGTTCGTTCTCAAACTCCTGCAGATTAGCAGGGTGTAGTCCGGAGAACGGAATGCGTTGTGTCATGGTTTACAGCATTGATGCGATATCTGCGCCTTTTGGTCTGACACATCCGACTTCAGCGTGGCTTTGGGTCACTGAACCTATATGGGATGTGACAACCAACTCCATCCCATAACCTCCTTAGTCGCCTATTATGACATGTGTGGAAGGTAAACAGTGTTGCTATTCTTGCTCCCCTTTCTGGCCCGGAAACACAGGCGATAGGCATCACTTAGAATATGTTCTTGCTTTATGGCTGATATGGCACCCGTTAACAAGATCTTCAAACTATTTGCATGCGGTTTGAAGGTACAGGATCCAACTGGTTGATTATCTATCACCAGCACCTTTACTTGCTAAATAGAATATGGTCTTGCTCAATTTCAGGAAATTCTGGTCAGTCTTAGTTTTATCCGATGATAACCACATACTTAACGAAGTGATGTTTGTCACTGTTCTTCAGGACATGGCAGTCATCAAATGATTTATTCTATTATGACTAGACTCAGTATATGTTGTTTGCATTTGCTCTCATTTAATCATTATGAATTGTCTGATTACTGCCAGGGAGTGTAAAGTACATTATGCTACCATTTAATTTGCACCATGTAGGCTTAGCGCATCTGATTTCGGCATGCCTTTAATTCGGGTGGATTTTTCCAGCCTGTGATAGCCTTACTAAATGTCACCAGACAGTGGATGTGTATCAACTCTATGCCATGACGGTTTATCACCCACTACTCAGCATTTTATTTCATTCTCATTAGACAAAGGTAAAAAAGAGACACATCACTGACGCAAGAAATTTCCCAAACACAGACAATGATACAGATCACAGATCTGTAATGCTAACTGAGAAAAGAGAAAAAATAAGAACACAAACGAAAGAAACAATACAATGGCATGAAAAAATTCTAAACTTGAAAGCTCTAGAAGAAATCAACAAAAGTGATGAACTGTGTAAAAAAAAATACTAAAATTTTTCAAAGCTTACCAGAGAAAACGGATAACATCAAAAATGAATGGGATATTTATTTTCAAAAAAGCAATGACAAAACTACAAAATATATTTGACACAAGATGTCCCAAGAAAGACAAGTAAACATCATAATGAAGTTTGGAGATACAAAAAGTTGTACAACAGAAAAAACAATATTTCCAGAAATGGTTAAAATCCAAACATCATTATGACCATTTACCACATTGATTAGCTAGAAAAAAATTCCAAGTATGTAAACAAAGCAAAAGTTAATTCACGGAACAAGTATGGAGAACACTTAACTGGCATATGTAAAACAAACCCAAGAGAATTTTTCAAAAGTATTAAATCAATGTGAGTGAGAGAAGAGAGATATAATCCCATAACAAAAACGGCAAACCCTTAGTGAACAGCATAAATAGGAAGGCAAGATGGAAAGAGTATCTCCAGGAATTATAAAACCCAAGAATATAGGCAAACCAATGAACTAAACGACCTAGAACCCACAAAACCAGATATATTAATAGATGAAGCCTTAAAACACAGCCCAAGTAATAAATTGCCAAGAGAGGACGGCATTCCCAGCGAAGCATCAAAAGTGTGTAGAAATACAGGGGTCCAGAGCTGGGCAGATTATTCAAGATAGCTTGGACAGAAAGAAATGTACAATATGACTGGCAAACATCAGTCATGTCGCTTCGCCTCTATGCGCATGGCTATAGATTGTCCGGATTTCAAAATCATAATCACACAACATCTCCTGTCGCCATTTTAATAACAGAAACAGGAAGTTAAATAATATAGCTAGTTTCGGTTGCCATAGCATTTTTTTTTAAATTACAATTCTGGCTTTTAAAAAAAATCACATTCCATGCGTGGGCAACAGATTTCGTCTTCAGGATTCAAAAATTCGAGCTAAATGTGTTGCCATATGGTGCTAAAGGTTAATGATGAAATCAACAAACTACTATTACCGATGATCAAAATCTAATATTGGACGATGAGGAAAGTTTGCAAAACCACATCAATGCATCCTTTTTAGCATGTAAGAAGCACAAAATGACAGCTAACATACAAAAAACAGAAGTTATGAAAATCAGCAAGTCTGTAACACCAATGGATATAAAAATAGATAACACCAAAGTGAAACACGCCAAAGATTTTAAATATCTAGGCAACATTTTTTCTGAAAATGGAAGACTAGACAGAGAAATAGAAACAAGGTGTCCGAAAGGAAACACACTGACTTACTTTCACCATTACCGTGCTTCTCCACCCAAAGATCAAGGTGGATATCAAAACATAATATCTGCAAATTTTATATCAACACTCTGCTACCAATGTTAAACATGGTCTTTAACAGTCTCACAGCAAAGGAAAATTGTTACATATGACATGAAGTGTTTGAGAAAAGCTGCAATGGTTACTAAACTGGACAAAATAAGAAATGAAGAAAAGAGTTGGTTTAATATCACGTATTGGAACATATTGAAAGACGGCAAGCAAAATGGTTCTGTCACTGTATGAGAATGCACCCAAATCAAATACCAATAAGAGCATATAACAAAAGAATATCTGGACATAAAGCTAAAGGTAAACCAAGAAAATGGTGGATAGAAAATGTCAAGATAGCCATGAATAAACATGGACTTAATGCAACCAAGGCAACACATCTGAACTTGGAAAGACAGCTGAAGGCCCCCCACCCCTATGCTGAACAGCAAGTGTGGATACTATTAACCCTCATTCATTGGGATAGACAATAGGCTCAGCAATTGAGTTTATTTTGCCCAAACTCAAATATTGTGTTTTAAAACCAGTGAAAAATAGTTAAATATACGCACATACCTTCAGGTGACTCCTCCTGCATATAGGATCCAGTCAGGTATCTGTGCACTAAGGCTGATTTGCCACTTTGAACACTGCCCAGGATGCCCTGTATACAATGTAATTAAAAATACTTATATCCTTTCAAATACCTTTGTCAACGGATAATGACAAAGATAAAACAAGCAGTAGATAAAACAAGCACATGATTAAATATTTTATTTATGTGTTTTTTTTCTCTCTATAAAATTAACCACAATCTTCTTAGATTCATATCTCCAGTCTCAATTATTTCCCTAGACTGCTTGTTCATTGACTAATGTTTCAGCATCAAGCAGGTGGAAGGACGACTGACACCTTTTTTGATGAGGACCTGTTCTTTTAACCATGGACACAAGTCCACTGTGGTTATATCAAAGCACACAAACAATTATTTTTTAAATAAGTGTAGTTGAAGTTCAGATAATCCCATCACAATAGCTTCAGTTGCACCAAACAGTAAACTGGCATCACTGGATCTCTAACATATTCTGTAAGTCTGCTACAAGCTTGCAATTTCATATTTTATTCATGCTGTTAAAAGCGTTCAGGGCCACTCCTACTCTATTCTTGCTCTCAATTTAGCATCTACAATTATTGTGTCCAATAAATGTTAACTTACAACTTATTCTATGACTTCTGCATTAAGTCCAACAAATGTTAACTGGCAACTTTTACTATTACTTCTGCATTGTATCCAACATAGATAACTTTTACTATTACTTCTGTATTGTGTCCAATAAATGTTAACGTACAAATCATTCAATTACTTCTGCAATGAGTGCAATAAATGTTAGCTAATAAGTTATTCTATTACTTCAGCATTTCACTTTCAAACTCCTGCCAGTTAGTAGAATGTTGTCTGGATAAAGGAATGTGTTATGCCATGGTTTACAGCTATGATATCCTATTAAAAACAAAGTATCTTTTATGGTGAAGTACTCCCTTTCCAACCATAGACATTAATCTACTGTGGTTATGTCAGAGCATTATATCATTAAAAATAATTTAACATTTAAGTAATAATTTAGTGAGCTACAGCCTCCTATTTTTCGCTGTGATATCGGTGCCAGTATGACAGTTTTTAGACCTTTAACCTATGAGGTGGGGTAGTTAACCCTACCTCAAACTTCCTCAGTCACCTTTTATGACAAGTCAAAGTGTTACTATTCTGTGTTCCACCTTTGGGCAATGAAAGAAAAATAACCTGTAGCAATACTATAACTGAAACAGGGGAAGAAACCAAAACATAAAGTATGCATTGTTTTTCACGATATTACTTCCCTTTATTGACGCAACAAAAATGGAAATTGAAAAATAATAGGAAAACCTGCTGAGTATTGATGGGGAATGAAAGGGGCAGTCAAAGCCTACCTGCTCCCAGCTAATGGGACTACTTTATCATCAGAATGCAAAAAATAAAACTTTGGTGTGGAATTTGCACCCATAAATATCATGATGAAATCTGGTTGAAGACTTTGGTATAGTCTGCAAGCTTACTGAGAACCCAATGTGGACACTTGTTCTAATATAATACTGTTGTATCTGAGAGAATTCAATATTAAGTATGGCATGAAGACAATCGGATACCTTCAAGGCAGTGCACAGAGTTGAAAACGGTTATTAGGATTTACTTCATTGTAGCTGGGTTACCCCATATACACTCTGCCCCTTTTAACAAAGCAGCTCGTCGCTATCAACAATACAACTCACAGAACGTAACTCTATAGCTTCAAGCTATAATACTCAGGGATTTTTACGCAGCAAGCCGGATTCAAACCAGTAATCTCATTAATATGAAAGATTGAGAACAAGCGGTTTAATCACTACACCAGGGCGATACCCAAGGTTTCAACGGTGATAATACAGTATAATAAATAATACACATTCTCAAAGTACAATGAAATTGGTTCATAATCAACATAGCATATTTTTCAGTTTTCCAGTATTTGTTTTGGTATGATACATATTTTCTGGTTACACCTTATCTTCGGATAGCACAATAATATTTCCAGAATGTAACCTTTTTTTATGGATGATCTAAACTTCCCATGATTCTGGATGAGTTGATCTACAGGAGACAGATATTCAAAGACTCTATGACATCTCTTTTACATCAGTGTCGTGAGTTATTTTTTCCTGTTACCTGCAAACCATGCATTTCTTTTCAAATTTGTTCCAATTTGTCATCTATCTTTAAATGGGCCAAAAATATGTTTCGTTATTATGATGCAGTTTATAAGCCAACCTTCTTTCACTTTAAATATGTACAGTCCTCTTACAGACTCATCTTTATTGATGTCAAAGATATTATTGAAAACATTCTACATGTCATTTCAAAAGAAATAATTATCTTTGCTACAGCTATATTAAGTGTCCATGTTTCATAGCTATAAATGGCTATTGGTGTCTTTCTACACTCAGTAATAGAAAATATTACGGCACAAAAAAAAATGGCAATTCTAAACATCATCTAATTGCTTTATTTCAAATTTTCAACACAAATATTTACCAGTTTCAGATCTGGTACAGAGCGGCTTAGTGTCCATTCTTGGCTGTTAACAAAGGAATCTGCAAAGAAAAAAAGAACATCTGGTTAACTAAAGAATATGACAGTAAAACACAGCTTGGATGTTAACAAAGAAAAATATAACTTGAGTATGTTATAATAGCAGCTCATCGCAGACAATGATGATAATACTTTCAGAATTATGTTGCTGCATCTCTCTGGTGTGTGCAGAGACGATTGAAAAGTCCAATCCTTGCACAGAATCCCCTGCCACATTTGGTATGCATATGGTTAGGATTTGACATCTGTGTGTTTGTTGTTTGTCTTTTCGGGCAGGACGTTTTCTCTATGCCTCTCAGATCTGATGCTTCTCTGCAATAGATGCGCACCTTTGCTGGTGTTGTGCCAAACTATGCGATTCTGAGCCACAGACAAATATTATATAACATGTCTTCTAAGTGATGTGTCCTTTACTGAACATTGTTGTCACTAACACCCTGTAAGTCTCTTAGTTCTGAAAGTTTCTCTACTTCTTGAAATGTCATAATTTCTTTGATATCATCATGTATTTTCCTTCATGATTAACCTTTCTAAACCATTGTGTTTTGTATGTGCCCAAAATATGTTAACTGGCATTATTGTTTTGAAGTATCAATATGCATGAATACTGTGTGAAATCCTAACAATAAACCATGTGCTGCATTTTATCATTTCACATTTGATGACCGACGTTCACAACTATTTTTGCTACTTTCATTTGTTCTCAAACTCTCACTGGATCTTTCTTGTAGCAGGAGTGTCCCACTAGATTTCCAGGAGTGTCCCACTAGATTTCCAGCAGGATTTAGTCCAGAGAATGAAAATGTGTTGTATCACCATTATATTTGCACAACTGGCATGGCACATTTGACTTTGAAGGTGGCAACTAATATGATCAGTGTTTTTGCTATTTTTACTGAATGATAGATCTATGTAGTCATATCATTAGTAGACTGATCATGCCAGACACTGAGATAAATCTCAGCATTGATCCACACTGAGATAATTCTCATTGATCCATACTGAGATAAATCTCATCATTGATCCATACTGAGATAAATCTCATCATTGATCCATACTGAGATAAATCTCATCATTGATCCATACTGAGATAAATCTCATCATTGATCCATACTGAGATAAATCTCATCATTGATCCATACTGAGATAAATCTCATCATTGATCCATACTGAGATAATTCTCATCATTATCCACACTGAGTTAATTCTCATCATTGATCCATACTGAGATAAATCTCATCATTGATCCACACTGAGTTAATTCTCATCATTGATCCATACTGAGATAATTCTCATCATTGATCCACACTGAGTTAATTCTCATCATTGATCCATACTGAGATAAATCTCATCATTGATCCATACTGAGATAAATCTCATCATTGATCCATACTGAGATAATTCTCATCATTGATCCATACTGAGATAAATCTCATCATAAACCACACTGAAATAACTGGAAATGGTTAATGAAGCTTTGCTTATCACTGGTAACACATAATAAGACAAAGAAACCAATGTTTCAATTAACAGGTCTTTATCAAGAACACAACATAATACAATTAAGAAATGGCACTGTCTACATTCACATACTAAACGCTAGATTGGATAAATCAAGAAATAAGGAAAAGTGTGAATGATAAAAACACTGGAAGGATAGAGAAGTAAAACACATAAAAATCATGAGATATCAATAAAACAAAAATGTACAGAACGTAGCAGGATATCTATCCATATGAATGACTGATGTTAATCCCAAATACTGAAGTGTGCCAAATTGGTGGATATACCAGCAGTTCTCAAGCGTATATAGAGTTTGGTCATTAGAGAAGCATGATTTAATGGTAGCTACATGGACATCACAGGCACCCCAATAGTCACGTCATTTACGTGGTCAGCTTTAGAAGTTCTGGACTGGTGGTTGATACTGCGAAAATTCCACCAGAATCAGTCTCCAAGCTTCAAGTTCAAGTCCCCTATGTATGTCATGGTGCAAAATTTTCAGATTATTGTTTAAATGGCATTACAGGACACACAGTCTAGGGAATGTGCCTGTGTGGATCTGTATGACATAGGTACATGTGTAGCACCTCTTACATGCTGATGGTGCCATAATGACTCAAGGTGCCCTGCCTGAGATGTCTGTGGACCAAGGTATTCTTTAGTTTCTGGTCACGTCTGTAAGCAATCTGGAACATGCCACCACAGACAGCAGAAATGTGGGGTGGAAGGTGAGATTAAGTTTGACTCTCTGGGAAGTTTTATGGGTTCCCCTAAGGGAATCCTGGCTGGAGAGTCTGCACAATCAAAGCAGACCAGAGGATCCTATCAGGGTATAAGCGTCAGCAGAAGTCTATCAACTCATGGGCTTTGCGAGAAAGTCCTCCTCTCCCCACTACATAGATGAAGAAATTGAGAGAAAAGAAGAAATTCACAAAAGGCAGGGGGTGAGAAGAGGTGTAGAGGAAAAACTATAGGCATCCATGGGTTTGTAGAACTCTCAACAACACTAAGATAGTTCTCATAATTTCTCAACTATATTAAGACAATCACTAATGTCTTGATAAGATATATTACAAGTTCTCATAACTGGTCCCATGAAATGGACAACACTGCCCCAAACAGTCATACAATTCTCATCCTTATCCAAATAGCAGTGAGTAGATAGAAATTTTCTATGTTGTGGGGAAGTTTTCTTCAAAAATAACACTGGACATGTGTGATATTTTTTGTTTAGAAAACCACTAAATTTCCAGTTGTTTAATCACAAAGGGACATATCATATATTTGCTACCCATATGTTGCTGGAGCCTGAAATTTAAGCAAAGAATAGTGACACTATTACCATCCATGCATGTTGTAAAAGGCAACTAAGGAGATTTGGGGGGGGGGGGTGAGTTGATTGTCCCAACCCATATAGTTTACCATAGAGTAAACCAAGAAGTCATGCTGGTCAGATGTGTCGTGCCGAAAAGCAGATAAATATCACAGCTAAGCTGCAAACCATGATACAGTGCATTTCATTCTCCAGACAGACTACATCCTACAAATCTGCAGAAGTTTGAGAACACAGAAGAACAAACACCATTTAATGTACTTGCTTTGTTTTGTATCGCTAAACATGTTATATTATTTTCCTGAGATAGATTGAATCCTTAAAACACCCCCAAACTCCATCTATGAGCTTCTCATAGGGACTCCCATAGCAAAAGATACATGGTGCATTCTATCTCCCGCTACTAAAATAACGTTTATGTGAAGAAGTGGTGCTATTCTCCAACTATGCAAGTTAGGTAACCATTTGTATGACTAAATCTCAATTGAAGGTGGTATTCCCAAGATTTCAACACACCATGCCAATGTGCTAGCTACTGAGCTTAGCACTCTCCCACCCTTCTTAGAGAATAAAGAATTTTATGTTCTCTAGGAAATAAAATTACACCTGAAAATAAATTATCGCAATGTCCAAAAAATGTTTCCTATAGGCGAGAGAGAATGAGTTTCTAAAACACTTTAAAAAGCTTAGAACACAAGAATAAAGCATAAAGATGTAAAGAAAAACAAAATGTGAAAAATATATGACAGAAACAAGTTTCTTTTTCCTCCAATCAACTATAACATTTTTTCTATAACATTTAAAGCATATTTTTCTTCTAGCTCCTTGTCTTTTCACATTTTAAATTATAGCATCTTAGTATGGGGGAGTGGAGGTATGAGTCTTTATTCACTTTCAGATTTTCACATTTATGTCTGTAACAAAATAAGCAATCAGCTCCTGGCTCCCAGCAGTGCCACATTTTCTTTTGTCATTATATGGTGGTTTTTTTTAATTATTATATGTTTTAAAATTGCCACAGTGCAAATCTTGTACCTGAGGTATAGATAGTGTCTCAGTCTGTTGTATCAATCTTATATATGCTGTAAAGATTCCATCTTAGTCTTTTTTACTAATCTTGTATCTGTGGTATAAATAATGTCAGTCTTTTTTACCAAACTCGTGTCACTATCTGTTGTACTAATCTTTTATCTATGGTATAGATAGTGTTTCCCTGCGGGGGATACCGACCCCTACCAGGAGCGTCCACAGGTGGCGGATAGTGGAAAAGCCTCTTGAGGCCAGCTGTGAATAACCCTCTGGGCAAATAAACAGCCGCTGACCAAACAGTGTCGCTGACCACGAGGACGGGGTGGGATATCAGTCGGCGCTGATATTCCCACTGAAATACCCCATATGTCCATTGACTGGCAGCATCAAAGCGAGTATGAGCCGCTATAAGCTCAGGTTGCTGGAGTGGGGTCACTGACCCCACCCCAGGAATGTGCCAGGGGGGAGGGGAGGGGGGTAGGGATAGGGTTTAGGTAGGGTTGGGTAAATGGGAAATTATAGATATTAGAACAGGAGAGAGCAATGTTCTTAAATCACCTTCCCTGAGTGAGAGGTGTCTTAGATTACAAGAAATAAACCACAGAGGAGGATAATGAATACCTGGCAACAAAAAAATTATCCTAGGAGAGGGGAACTCTACCTCAAAACCCCGGGCAGATGGTGCTCGTTAACCCTGTTAGGCAAGCTGTCTAGGAGAAGGAAAACTCCAAAATGAAACCTCCACTGCCCTGTGGACAATCCTTGGATGGATAAGGGCTAGGGAAACACATCCTGACTCAAAAGTAAGATGGAAGACGGAGACACTGGACCGAAAGGTACAAAATAGTCCAGCCAAGGCTGAAAACCACAGTGTCACGCAATGACTTCACATGTCAAATAAAAGGTTACAGATGATTCGTTTTGGTGCTTCATCTGTGGAATCCCGTCAGGTGGATGAAGTGCCGGGCTCTAAGCCTCGAAGGAGCCCACCCTCAGCGACTGGTGGTACCTCTGTCTCAATTTGTGGAGCCAGGAAAAGAGATCAGAGGAAAAAAACTACTGGTTCAAAAAAATCACATATAGATCATGATGCAGACAAAAATAAGCACTTAAAAATATTGCAGTGGAATGCAGAGGGCGTGTACAATAAAAAGACTGCACTTGCAAACCGATTACACACAGAGGAAATCGACATAGCATGCATACAGGAAACACACCTCACAAACAACAATAGATTCAACATCCGAGGATACCAAACATTTCGGAACGACAGAGAAAAAAGACATAAAGGAGGAGTTCTTATACTTGTGAAAAACAATATCGTTGCCTCTGAAATTCGAGTAGACACAGAAGATTAGGCTGAAATCATTGGAACCTGTCTAACCCTCCCAACTAAAGAAGTCACAGTATATAACTATTACTGTCCACAAGACAAGAGCCTATCTCTACACACAATTAACACAGAAAAAGATAACTGTCTGGTAATTGGTGACTTCAATAGCCACTCACAGAGTTGGGGATATACAGAACAAGATACTAGAGGAGAAGAAGTGGAAGACTGGCAGTGTGAGGTGAAACTTCAACTGCTTAATGAACCTGAAGACCACCCAACTTTCTACTCTAGAAGATGGCACACCACCTCAACCCCTGACCTAGCCTTTGCAACAGACGCCTTAGCGAAAATAACATACAGGGAAGTGCTGGAGCAGCTTGGTGGAAGTGACCATCGCCCTATCAAACTCACCATTGACATTAACCATACCCCTGCTGGCCCTACAACCACACCCAGATGGAACTTCAAGAAAGCAAACTGGAGTAAGTTTGCTGACCTGACAGACAAATTCACAAAAACCTTAAATCCAAGGATTAAAAACGTGAACAAAACTGCACAACTCCTGGCTTCTGCACTTCTTCAAGCAGCCAAGCAAACCATACCAAGAGGTGCTAGGAAAAATTACAAACCGTACTGGTCTGACGAACTCGATGAGTTGGAGAAAGAAGTGTCAAAGGCCAGACACAGCAGAAAAAAGCCCATCCACAGAAAACAACATATCACTAAAAGCTGCTGTAGCCAAACTAAGAAAAACGACAATTACAAACACAAGGAAAAGCTGGCATGAAAAAACAGAAAATTTAAACTTCGACAAAGAGGGAAGAAAGCTATGGAAAATAACAAAAATGCTCAACAATGAAGATAACAAAACAGCACCAGTAGCTATAGAGAATGGTGGAGATGTACTCACAGGAAAGAAGGCTGCAAATCACTTTATACAGCATTACCAAAGTACTGCCTGCCAAAAAGTCGATGAAAATAGGAGAAGAGAAGTAAGAAAAGAACTACGGAATATCGAAAAAGAGATCAGCAAAGATAAACAAGATGTCATGAATATTCCATTCATGATCAATGAACTAAATGAAGAACTAGCAGTATTAAAACTTAGGAAATCACCTGGCCCTGATGACATACCAAATGAACTGCTAATTCACATCGGACCATCAGCAAAAAAGAAATTAATAAAATTTTTTAACAACTGTTGGGATAGAGGTCTAGTGCCACAGGTGTGGAAAACCGCCATAATGATACCCATCCACAAGAAAGGCAAGCCAAAAAATAAGGTGGACAGCTATCGCCCAATAAGTCTGACCAGCTGTGTTTGCAAATTAATGGAGCGCCTGGTAAACAAAAGAATGATGTGGTTCCTAGAAAAAAATAAAATCCTGCTAAATCAGCAAGCTGGCTTCAGAAAGTGTAGATCAACTGAAGACCAGATTACACTAATTGCCCAGGAAGTAGAGGATGCTTTCCAGGAAAAAAAGCAGACATCAGTGGTGTGGGTAGATATGGAAAAAGCCTTTGATTGTGTATGGAAAGATGGACTCCTCCTTAAACTACAACAAAACAAAGTGACAGGGCGCATGTATTACTGGATAAAACACTACCTGCACAACCGAAAAGCAGCAGTGAAGCTTGAAATGAAGCATAGCAGAAAGAAACTCTTTAAGCATGGAGTACCACAGGGAGGTGTTCTATCCCCCACTCTGTTCCTTATATTTATGAATAACATTGACCAAATTCTCTCGCGTAAAGTAAATGCTGCAATGTATGCAGACGATCTGGCGATATGGTGCAGTGAAGAGAGCGTAGGCACAACAAAAATAAGGTTGCAAGAAACTATGGACAATTTGGCCAAATGGACAGACCAATGGGCCATGTCTATCAATGCCCAAAAAACTACCTATACCATCTTCAGCATGTCCACCAAACCACAGAAAATCCTACTAACCATAAATGGTAAAACATTGCCAAAAGATGAGACACCTACATACCTTGGAGTCACTTTTGATCCAAGACTTACATGGAAACAGCACATAGACAAGTGCCAAACAAAAGGTACAATGAGGACAGCACTCCTTAAAAAATTGGCTGGAACAGATTGGGGTGCAAATGGAAAAATTCTAAGTAGAGCATATACAGGTTATGTAAGACCAGCATTGGAATATGGAATGTCAGCATGGGGGACTGCAGCCAAGAGTAACACTCAAAAGATCTCAAAGATACAAAACCGCAATCTCAGAATTATAACAGGAGGTATGAATACTACCCCAATCACAGAAATGGAAACATGCACAGGTTTGCCATCAATGGAAGAAAGAAGAAATGAAAAAATCCTCACACAGTATGCAAAGTTCAAATGTTTGGAGAGTCATCAAATGAACCAAAGACTAAGCAGACCTACAAAAGAGCGACTCAAAAGAGGTAGCTTTCTACACTCCGCTAAACAGCTCCAGAAATCACTCACAGATACAGACCTACAAAACCTAACACCACTAAACACCTTTAACACATACCCAACATGGGACAGGAAAAACTTCCCAAGAATTATGGACAATATACCAAGCATCATTTCGAAAACAGAAACTACTATACAAGTACTAAAGGAGACAACTAAGAATCACATACAGAAAGCATACCCAAAGGATATATGGACACATGTATATACAGATGGATCAGCGAAAGAGGCAGTATTAGATGGAGGATCAGGAATATATATAGTAACACCAGATGGAAAAGAAATAGAGAAATCCATACCCACAGGCAAACATTCCACAAATTTTAAAGCAGAAATGGAAGCCATAATAGAGGCAGCCAAAATGCTCATGAATTGCTTGCCGAGTCACAACAGACATGTAGTATTTCTAACGGATGCAAAATCAGTATTGCAGGCATTGAAAGATCCAAAGAACACGAGCATGAATGAACTTACGGCCTGCTTACTACACCTCAGCAGTACCACCAAAGAAACAGTACTGCAGTGGATCCCAGGTCACTGTGGCATACCTGGAAATGAAAAAGCTGATCTCCTGGCAAGGAAAGGGGGATCACTGGAACAAATAGAAAATGATAATACGTACTATGAAAGTAAGACCATGTTAAAAGCAGAATATAAGAAAAAGTGGAAGCAAATGCACCCAACTGCAGAACCAAATGACCCCTACCACCAAATGTCACGCAAGGAACAAACCATCATTTTCAGACTACGAACTGGTCACAACAGACTGAGAAGTCACATGTTTCGAAAGCTGAAGATTGGTGAGACAGACCTGTGCAACTGTGGACTGAGCCCAGAGACTGCAGAACACATTCTTCATGCCTGTCAACTCTACCAAGAAGAGAGGGAGAAAATATGGCCTACTGAGACGGCACTGCTTCCAGACTTGAGGGGTTCCATGGATGACCTGAAGCGAATCACACAATTCATTGAAGCTATTGGTGCTGTAACCTGATATCTGACTGAAGAACGATGAAGAAGAAGAAGAAGATAGTGTTTCAGTAAGTTGTACCAATCTGTTACTTATATACCACTGCATTTAACATTCCCCCTGAAAGTGGTAGAGTGATTAATGAGTCCAATCAGTCAAGCTTGAGGTACACCAGAATGTTATCTGCACATTAGAGGGCCTTGTCATTCATTTTCAATCAGCTGCACACCTGTTACCCTTCACAGTGTATATTTAGGTACAATACTGAGAGAGATGTCTACATTATTTAGGGGAACATGAAATAATATTATAATATTAAATAATTTAGGGGAACACGAAATAATATTATAATATTAAAAAGTTGGAATGCTGAGAAAAATCAAATAGGTGCAGATAAGCAGTGTTAGCAAAATATCGATAAAGATAAAGTATGCTTTTCACAGTCACTAGTGCTGCTGTTAGATACATCTTATGCACATTATCCATTGAAAGCACCTTTTCATCTCCACCAGTTTGCAACAAACATATCTGTAGCCGGCATGCTCAGTAAACAGACATCTTCAATAAAATTACTCATATTGCTTATGGCAACAAGGTTCGCTAGTGATGTGATATCAGTGACGTCACGAAAGCTGCACCTACTACAACAAAATTGAAATGAAACTGCGCATAATATTAAAAAGGTGGAACGTAGGCACCTTTCCCCATATATATAATTTGAGTGGGAATTATATATATATAATTATATATATATATATATATATATATATATATATATACATATATATATATACATATATATACATATATATATATACATATATATACATATATATATATACATATATATATATATATATATATATATATATATATATATATATATATATATATATATATATATATATATATATATATATATATATATATATATATATATATATATATATATATATATATATATATATATATATATATATATATATATATATATATATATATATATATATATATATATATATAAAATCATTCCCACCCAAAACTATAACAAGATAGCACAGTCCCCTGCCAAACGTGCACCTCTGCATGTCCAGGATCATTATACTTAAGTACTGTGACCCAATGTGTGCTGTAAGAGTTTGAAGAGAAAATGAGAATGATATAAGTCTGCTAACTGCATCAATTCAAAGCAATCCATACACTTCATCACAAGATGTCTACAAACAGAAAAATATTAAGTCTGCAGTAGCATTATATAGCATAGCAATTCATTCTGCCTTCCCCACTTACATAAACTACTACACTGCTCCTGGCCTCACTTCAACTCAAGAGGTTGCAGAAGGAAAAAAAAACATAATTGGCAGTTAAGCTTGAAACTATAGAATTCCTTCCAATGATTCCATTTCTATAGAGATTAACTTTAAACAAAAGAACAGATGGGAGAATTGAATGCCATGCCAACCAGGAAACTTAGAATTAGCTATAAATTCATAAATGGTATTGTAGTCTGTAGTCTAATAATTTCTACTGCATTTTTAAGACTAAAGTCGTATTATAGAATAATCAATTATAGCTTATTGACTAATCAATATTAGTGTATTATGTAAAATAATTAATTTTAACATATGTAAAAAAATCAATTTTAACATATGTAAAATAATCAATTTTAGTGTATTATATAAAATCAATTCTATTTTATTCTGTAAACTAATGAATATGAGTGAATTGTGTGGACTAATCAATTCTAAAGAGCTTTGTAGACTAAACTCTTAATGTAATCTTGTAGACTAATAAAATATAATATTTGTATTCATTAATAAATTTTAATGTATTTTGCACACAAATATTTTCTAATGTATTTTGCACACGAATCTTTTCTAATGTATTTTGCAAGGCTAATCAATTTCAATGTATTTTGCAGACTAATCTTCTTTCGTTTGCTAATAATGTCTATATCTGCAGTGTTGTTACTTGTATAAATTGGACAGTGTTTTCCATTTCTTGTTTTGTACCATAAAATTTAACATTCATCTGTGTACCAGAAGGCCAGTATGTGCATCTTAACCCCTTCCATGCGGAGAAAAATTTGGCAATCCGGCAGTACAGTGCGGGAAGATTTTACGAGTTCTTTAATTTTTTTCTCTAACCATTTTGCCTACCACATTCTCACGTTCAACAATTTGATGTGTTATTACTGTATACTCTAATTTATAAATTTACAAGCATATTGCTTATTTATATTATAAAGGAGACATAGAAACTGTTCATGGGTATTTGTCGTGCAAAAGGAAACATCATTTCCAAAAACATTACCGTAATTCCATACAAATATACAGAATACTGTTTGTTGATGACAATATTTGATCCATGAGATCTAGTCTTGCCATATGATGTTTGTATTCTATGCAGACTTTGGGCTTCTGCTTTGGCAAACTCCCTCTTGCTTCTATGGTATCCATTGTTGAATCATGAGTTGGACTCATTTATCAAAACATCTTTTTTTCCCTTCCATTTCATCAGCATAGTCTTGTCTCTATACATAACTGAAGTTTCCCCCTTTCTTCGGTTTTGCTGAAATAACTTGCTTTGGAAGTTCCTTTCTATTTTTCCGTACTGTTCCCACGACATCAGTCTTATGAGACACTAAATAGTCAAATAAGAACACACTCGAGTAATAATTGTCAATGCTCAGATGGTAGGTATCCTTGATCTAGAAAATCTTGTATGAGGGAAATGACAATGTTGGTTGAATGAATCTGTTTAGACTGCTCCACAATCAGTTTGGGTTTTAGGAATATGTGTTCCTTTGCCAGTGTATATTATAAAATTATACACATAACCAGTTTTGGATTCACATAACATTAGAGGTGAGAAAGAGAGTTCTGCAGTGCTATATAACCCCTATACTAACATATGGGTGCGAATCTTGGACAATAAACAAACTGGAAAGTGGGAGATTGGAGGCAACAGAGATGTGGTTCTACAGAAGAATGCTGAGAATACCATGGACTGCCAGAAAAACTAATGTAGAGGTGTTGAATGAGTCAAATGCGAAACGGACCTTAATCAACAATATAAGAAAAAGGCAATATTTTTTTGGCCACTTCATGAGACAGGCAGGTTTTGAGAACATAATCACAACAGGCAAGATTAAAGGCACCAGAGACAGAAGGCAACAACATGAGAAAATATTAGACAGTTTGACAACCTGGCACGGCAAGGAAACAACAACGTCTTTGATACATAACACTGTGGACAGAGAGCCATGACCGCCTACGCCACCCGGCATGGCACCTGATGATGATGATAGCACAACAATAATATTATCATGTAGAAAGACAGGAGTGCAAAGGGAACACATTGCTCTAGGCGGACCCAGGGTTAGCAGATAACCAAGATCCCAAATGTACCTCCACGTGGTGCACCCTGGAAACAGAAATACAGCAGCTCGAGCTGATTCTGGCCAAATCATTTGGGGATCGTGTCCGAGAATGTGGAGGTAGCAGATGGAAAGAGATTTGACTGCACATGAGACAGACAATATCTCCGACACCACCAGCATCACCACATATAGCGACACTGTCGACATACAGTGAAGCTAGTCAGTCCAGTCCGAACATTGGAGGGGCGGCCAATGTAAAATGCACGTAAAGGTAGAGGCATGGCGAGAGACAAATAGATTTCATACCGAGTACAATGAAACAATGAAAGGCCAGAACAGCGCTAGAGGGCAGCGCGAACTGCAAATAGAAAGTGAAAAGTCTCTAGGCAAGCATCTAGTTACCTCAGTTCCTTACAGGCAGAGACCCAGACCCATTCATTTGTGTTTGGTAAAGCAAGAAGACCTAATCCAACTCTAATATCGAGCCTTCCTAAACCGGAAATATGCTCGCGAAGAGAAAGGGTTCCGTACCCAATGGGCTCAGGCACAAAAGGGACAACGATTTAGCCCTGGCCCAACTCTACTGTCAGGTTTTCCTACACCGGAAATACACTTGGAGAGAAAGGGTTCAGTACCTGATGGGCTCAGGCGCTATTGGGACAAGGACGATCAACTCGAGAACGCCTTGCTCTCAAACGCGTGGTGTGAGACTCGAACTTGGACACGGGGTACACGATGTCTGTGAATGACACCTCGGCTAAGAGGGCGAAAGAGCCAGAGTCCAACTCCTCTGTTGAGTTCTTCCAATTAAGGAACCAGGCTCACGGATGAGAAACGGTTCAGTACCCAATGGGCACAGGCACAGCACGTCCAATTACACGAGGCAAGTTATAGACAGTGGAACACCTCGTACGAGTCAGACGAGATCAAAAATCGTCTGGGCGAAGAGTCGCCACTACGCATGCCTGGAGACAGATATAGAGGCTGTCACAGGCTAAGGGTAGCCCACCCGAATTGTCAAGGCATGCCGAAATCGGATGTGCTAGGCCTACAAGGTGCATAACGGTGGCACAACGTAATCACGCTCCCAGCAGAAATCGCACGGACACACGTAATGGTTACAATGGAGCGAACGCAAAACAAACAAACATGTAGAAAGACAGACAGGTACTCACTATGTGTTTATATTCTTCTTCTTCTTCGTTTGTTCTCAAACTCCTGCAGATTAGCAGGATGTAATCCGGAGAACGGAATGCGTTGTGTCATGGTTTACAGCATTGTTGCGATATCTGCGCCTTTCGGCCTGGCACATCCAACTTCAGCATGGCTTTGGGTCACTGACCCTATATGGGATGTGACAGCCAACTCCATCCCATAACCTCCTTAGTCACCTCGTAAAAATGCGTGGAAGGTAAATAGTGTTGCTATTCTTTGCTCCCCTTTCGGGCCCCAGCAACACACAGATGATGTATTTATATATATATATAGTGACATATATATAGTTGTAGTGATTTTCTAGGCAATATAAATACATTCAGTAGTTTGCCATTGCTTTCTGAATGGCCTGGATGCATAACTACCTGTGGTGGGGATCGAACTCAGTACCTTGGCCATCACAGACGAGTTTTGTATGACTCTGCCACAGAGCCGGGACACACACACGCGGACAGAGAGAGAGAGAGAGATATGATAATAATTGAAGCTTTTTATGTATGGGACATGACTAATTACAACTGTTGAATTATTTTGTCCATTCATGTGTTAACATGACCCTCAAGCTAGCCCTTGCTAAATGTAATTATTAGATTGTTTCACTAACTCCTTCATAAAATGAGTTTCTCTTTCAGTAACAAATCTCCATGACAACAACGTCCACACAATTACGTTGATAACATTAATAAATATGGGGGAGGAGATGAAGAGAGGAGGTACAGTATAAAGGATTGACAAGAAGTAGTATTTAAGAAGAGATACTCAACTTCTGCTTTCATACTCAAACTCCTGCAGATTGCATGATATAACCCAGATAACAGAATGCATTGCCTTTTTTTTTCTTTTAACAGAATTGCTGCAATATATGTGCTTTTTTGCGAAACACATCTGGCATCAGCATGACATGATTAGACAACATCAAAACCAGTCTTAGGAAGACGTGTGTTTTTGTCAGAAAGGTTATGGTCTGTCAAGCGGTACCTGAAATGCATAAGCGATGGGTAGAATCATTGGAGAGGGTTAGAATCATTGGAGAGGGTTAAAAATTGGGTCTTGCTGCACAAAATCATTTACATTTTTTTTTTCGGACACGCATGTGTGAAGAAAAATGAGTATATTTGCTGGTTCTGCTTCTATAATAGGTGGTCAACCTGTGGACAGAGTTGACATAGTCAATTCTCTATGAGAGTTTGCACGATCGTAAGATTCTGAGGTTACTGAACATGAGTTAATATCAAGAATATGTGAATTGGGAGTGAGAATCAACATAGCACTGAGAGAAGACTTCCTAAAAGTTTCCAAATGAACACTCAACAAACACAGAACAAGAACCGAACCATCAGCTACTATGCCCTTAAATATTTACTGAAGTGGAGATCTCAGCACCATTTAGGCACCTTTCCATATTTCCAGAGACAATAGTATCATTGTTGTGCTATAAGAAATATCTACGATCCATGGTGATAAAGGACGTGACTCCTAATACAATCTGAGCCACAAAGAGTCTTCCATGGTATGTACTAAGAACCACAGGTTCGGTTGTACCCGTATGTACTATTTCATGTATTCTTATCCTGTATACAAAGATGATAATTAATATTCCTAAACTAAAACAAAAATAGATACTACCACGAAGTTTGGAGCCTAATATGAAGAGTCTGCGCCAGTAAAGGTGATTTGACCAAGACCCTATTCTACCTCTTAGTTTAGGCCCTTGAATCAGGCAACTTCACTGCAGTTTGGGTAAGATGGAGGGATCATGGAGAAAATTTGAAACTACGTAAAATGATTTATCATATGGCAGATTAATAACCCCCCCCCCCCCCTCTCCCCCGAAATTTTTTAAGTGCAGTTTTACATTAACACAAAAAACAACATTTTGATGGGCAGGTCATTATCAAGATTAACATCAATTGCTGTCTCTGCAATTAAGGTTGATTCAAATGGGCCTCTTACATCATCTGTCTCTTGCCTTAGAAGTGCAGTCTGACAGACTGTATTCTGTCCATCTCTTGATGTTTTCCTCTTACTTGTATCTCTGTATACCTTTTGCATGCTTCACCTCTACCTTCAAGTAAGGTCTTCAACAAGATGTCATGTTTTTTAATATGTCCAAAACATTTTTTTGTTTTTTATTTGTATTTCCTTAAATAGTTTTTTTCATATGTATAATACATGATTTGCATTAAGAATTTTTCATTTGTTTTACTATCATTTTTGTTTGCCCCTACTTTAATAAAGACCTTCTGGTCAAAATGTTGTTATTGTATATTTGGATCATAGAGAGACTGCAAAATTGGTCCCCAAATGATGTAGTGTCTAAAGCTGAATGATGTCACAGTATTACTGTAAGATGGTACTATTTAACTAACACTTTTTTCAGGTTGAATAAAGAAGTTCCAGCATGAGAGAACAAGTTTTCCCCTGCCTCGAAAGGGCCCACCCAAGCGACCGGTGCCTCTGCTAACCTGGAGGTCAGGGGAAAGCAGAGTAGTGCTACTGACCAAACCAAACCAAAAAAAATGCCTCAGAGTTGCTCAGTGGAATGCAGAAGGAGTGCGAAACAAAAAGCCTGAGCTACAGGAATTCCTGAGGAAAAACCAGATTGACATAATATGCATTCAAGAGACGCACCTAAAGGACACACACAGATTCTTTGTTCGAGGTTATGAGTCCTTCCGCCAAGATCGACTCAAAAGAGTCAAAGGAGGTATACTGACGTTAGTAAAAACATCAATACCAGCAGCAGAAGTTAAAAGATCCGGAGAAGGAGAACTGGAACATATAACAGTAAAATTGTTAAACATGTCTAACATCAAAGACGAAGCGATTGTGCGAATCACGCAAATACCAATCATTCATTATCAGAGCCCCCTTGCCTTGAGGGGGTGGAGAAAGCCATCTCAAATTTGTCTGTCGGAAAAGCACCAGGTCCAGACTCCATTCCTGCTGAAGTTTACGCCATCGGTGACCCTGTTATAACTGCTAAACTCACAGAGCTCTTACAGACAATGTGGAACCTGGAAGCGATACCACAAGACTGTAAGGATGCTTCCATCATGCACCCATACAAGAGGTGGAGAAATATCAATAACAAACTGCTACAGCCCTCCTGCCACCAAAATGGAACTTTGTAAACTAAAGATAGAGGAATCAAGTCACCTAATAGTGGGTGACTTCAATGGCCATTCACCAAGCTGGGGCTGCGAGGATATGGATCAAAGGGGTGAAGAGATTGAAGACTGGATGATGGAAAATAAACTAATTCTAATAAACCAGCCAGATGATACACCAACATTCTACTCCAGTCTGGAAAAAAACTAGCTAACCAGACCTTGCCATGGCAACAAATGACATAGATAGACACATTACAAGAACAGTAGAAAGTCAACTGGGATGAAGTGACCATGTACCAGTCATCCTGCAAATCGCCAAGTCAGGAAGTACAGGACATCACAGCATGTCCCCAAGCTGGAACTTCAAAAAAGCAAATTGGACCCTCTTCAGTGAACAAACAGACCAGCTTTGCCAGAATATCACCCTCACTAACAACATAAACCACAACATCTCATAAATAAACAAAGTGATACTACAATCCACACAAAAGGCAATCCCAAGGGGCAGACGAAGAGAATACAAGTCTTATTGGAGTGAGACTCTAGAAAAATTGCATAACGAGCTGAATGATGCAAGACATACAATGGAGCAAAACCCTACAGCAGAAAACACAAACACAATGAAATCAAACACACGTTCAATGAGCATAAAAGAACAGAGATACAAAAGAGCTGGCATGAAAAGACCAGCAGACTAAACATGACAAAAGACACAAGTAAACTATGGAACCTTACAAGAACTCTAAATGAAGAAACAAAGAATTCACACTACAAGACTGTCATTGAAGAAGAGGGAAAATTCCACACAGGGAAAATGGTAGCAAACATTTTAGCAGACTTCTACAAGGAAGAAAGCACAACAACACTCTCTCATACACGTATCAAAGAAGTCAAAAAAGAAATTAAAAGAAAACTGAAGAATCAAAATCCAGATCCCTGCATGAAGACACCCTTCACCATTGCAGAACTAAATGGTGCCATAGGAAAACTAAAAACCAAAAAGGCCCCAGGAAAAGACGGCATAACCAATGATATGATCAGGAACCTAGGGCCAATCAGCAGAAACAAGCTCCTTACCATCTTCAACCAATCATGGAAAACTGGTAAAATTCCAGACTTGTGGCGTGAAGCTAGCTGTCATCATCCCAATTAGGAAAAAACAAAAAGGAAAAACAAGCAAGTCAAGCTACCGACCAGTCAGCTTCTTGAGTTGCATAGGGAAAACAATGGAGAGAATGGTCAACTCTAGACTGATAAAATACCTAGAAGAAAACCAAAAGCTCACCAAGACACAGTCGGCCTATAGGAAAAATCGAAGCACTGAAGACCAGCTTACATACCCTAGCACAGGAAATCGAAAATGCTTTCCAAAAGAAGGAAAAAGTGCTGGCTACTTTTATGGACTTAAATAAGGCTTTCGATAAGGTGTGGAAAGAGGGAGTCCTCTTCAATCTTCTCCAAAACAAAATTGAAGGCAGAATGTTTAGCTGGATAAAAGATTTCCTCTGCTACCGCACTGCAAGAGTGAAAGTAGATGGTAAACTAAGCAAACATGTTACTCTGCAACAAGGAGTACCTCAAGGAGGAGTGATCTCTCCTACCCTCTTCCTAGTATTTATCAATGATATGGGAGAGAAACTGTCACATCATATTTCAAAGGCTCTTCATGCAGATGACTTTGCTGCCTGGAGTGCGACAGGAATCCTATCCACTGCAAAAAAACAGAATGCAGACAGCACTTGACACCTTAAGTGAATGGGCATCTGACTGGGGAGTCCAGATCAACCTCTCCAAAACGGTGACAACCATCTTCTCACTTTCAAACCACCAAGAAAAAGCAAATCTTAAAATAAATGGAAGTGAGCTAGCACATGTGGAGAACCCTACATATCTAGTGGTCACACTAGACAAGCGACTCACCTGGAAACCACACCTAATAACCACAGAGCAAAAAGCAACCAGGAGGCTATTCTTGATGAAGAAACTTGCAGGAACAAGCTGGGGAGAAAATGGAAATATTCTCCGAAAAGTCTACATGGGTACAGTCAGACCTGTAGTAGAATATGGAATGACAGCCTGGGCATCAGCATCAAAAACAAACACTAGTCGCCTATCTAAAGTACAAAATGCAGGACTTCGACTTATCTCTGGAGGGATGAAAACCACTCCAATCCATGCAATGGAAAAACATGCAAACATCCGCCTACTGGATGACAGAAGAATGCGCAAATTTCTAGATCAACCACAAGCAGGTTGAAGAGAACCAGCTTCTGTCACATCTCTAAAGATATCCATGAAGAACATAAATAAATCCTCACAAACCTCCCAAATGAAATTGAAACACTAACGGACTTTGAAGAGCCAGGCAATAGTCTCCAGAATGTCTCCATAATAACACAGGTTCCTGGAATAATTAATAAGGAATACCAAACTCCACCTCAACTACAAGCATTGACACTGGAGATGATAGAAATAAAATACAATCCCAAGGATTGGACACATGTCTACACAGATGGATCTGCAGAAGGAGCAGTAAGGAATGGAGGAGGTGGAATTTTTATAAGACTCAAAGATGGAAGACAATATCAAAAACTTTTCCAACCGGGAAATACTCCTCTAATTTTAGAGCATAAGCAGTTGCACTCCATCAAGCACTGAAAGCCTTCACTGAACCAGGACTGCCAAGACCAAAGAAGATAGCCATATTCACAGATTGCAGATCCCTACTGGAATCAATTCAGAGCAACAGAAACGAAAGCCTTCTGTACAACATCAGACATGAGCTAAGACAGATCCATAAATCAACAGCTATTGCCCTTCAGTGGATACCATCACACTGTGGAATCATGGGAAATGAGAAAGCGGATGTTCTGTCAAAGGCAGGAAGTGAAATGGAGCAACACAGACACCCACTGTCTTACGGAGAAGTAAAAACAATAATCCGCAACACAAACTCAGCAAAGTGGAAGAAAGAAATGGAAGGGGAATACGAACATGATGCAATACATCTCTTCCAAAGATATCAACAGACCACAATATTTCGCCTTAGAACAGGCCACTGTAGACTGTTGGGTCACCTTTATCGATTAAGGATCTCATACACAGATGAATGTCCATGTGGATCCGGAACACAGACTCGAGAACACATACTTCAGGACTGCCCAACATACAAAGAGCAAAGACAGCAGACCTGGCAAGAGGATACAGACTTGAGGCAAAAGCTATGGGGCAGCCGCTCTGACCTGGAGAAGACAGTGGACTTCGTCATGATGACAGGTCTGACGGTATAGCATGACCACATGCTGAACGCAGAAGATTACCTATCCAGTTTATTATAGAGGCATATCTAATTAATATATTCAAGCTTACTGATAGAGTACAGTCAGTCATGATAAATTATATAAACGTCAGATAATTTTCTAGCACTAAGTGGTCCTACTTTGAATTTTGAGATACTACTTTGATAAATTTAACCAAGTCTACCTAAAAGAAAAACAAATTATATAGCTTAGTTAGTAGATTTGTATTGTGTTTTATAAGTTTTTAAAATCAATTGTAGGCCCTATAATAATCATAGTAGGTCTAGCATATCATATATTTAGTATTACAGTAGACCTAACAACATTGAGTAGTTTAAGAAAACATAACACCGGTTGTTCCTCTGATATTGAGACGTCAAAGACTTCAATAGTGAACTGAATAATAGAAGACGATATTCTGATTCACAGTAGTGAGTAGATCAAGTAGATGCTATAATTTCGTTTAATGAGAATGTTTTCAATTTAATTTATCGGCTGTATCGAAGTACAGGTCGTCTCGTTAGGCCAAGTTACTGTTACCGGTACCAGGTTCATACCCCATCGCAAACAAATATATGCATCCGGAAAGCAATGGCAACCTTTTGAACATATTTAGGCGTATTTATTATATATGTGTATTTATTCATTATTGCCTAGAAAATCACTTAAATCACTTAAATCACTACCTACAGCCCAAATAAAATGCAGGCTTGATCGCAAAGTCCTGATCAAAATATAATTATTTTATTGGATACCAACTTGTCCAAGGATCATTAAATTATTATAAAATCTAATACCACCACAACACAGACTGCTGAATATATATGTACAATTACGTATTGAATTATCATGCATGGCATAATACACTGACTCACCTTCAATGCAAACGACGTGTTCCCTGATCTGTTGTTGAATCAAAGGGTCTGGAATAGCTTCTATTAAATCATAAATGGCATATATGCTTGGATGAACGCTCTCAAAGCGTTGAATTTCTTGCCGTATAGCAAGCGAATTACTCCAGTATGACTGCATCGGGCTCCGTGCATTCATTCTCATGATTTGTGGAACTCATCCTTTACGAGTAAATATCATTTTAATCCGGTTTATCTCGTACATAATCCAGAAAACAGACAATGTTATCAGACGTATTCACAAAAATGGCTAGTATTGTAAATGTTAGTATATGCGCATGCGTATTAGGGAATACCGTGGCCAGAGTTTTGGTAGCAACAGTTAGAAGTTGAAAGTTTCTTCTTCTTTCCTTCACTGGAAATATGTCTATATCTAGATATCTGTAATTCTGTCTCCTGCCTGAATAAAACTCACTGTCTTTTGTAGTTCACACAATGGCCCATAGAGCTTTGATTCCAGTGTTGTTTCCTCTGGCCAATATGTCTGTCTCGGCGTTTCATACTCAGAACACTCATGAAGTATAAGTTTGCCACTCTATACTGCCTGTTCAAATGTACTCATGGTCGTGTACAATCAATCAAGTGCCTTGCCGAATGGCAGAGGCGATCATGTTTCTCCACGGCTCCCTGTCTCTCGTGTTCTCGATAAGCTCAGTTGGTGAACTTCTACCGCGCCAC